>JARYGA010024414.1:0-44252 GCA_030545235.1 Helianthus tuberosus | reverse complement strand
GCCACGCTTTGTTGTTTTATGTGGTCGGGGTGTGACAGTGCGCACATCCACTTTAGTTACCTGAAATACATGTGAGTTTTTGGAAAATCGTCAACATAATGTTGGTGTGAATTCATGCAGTTTTTGTATTGAACGTTTATATACTTGAATGAAAACATGGTATATAATTTGTATGAAACAAGTATTTCTGTAAATATAAGGAAATCGAGATTGCTAATGGTTTGCAAGGCCATTAACATGTGACACGACATAGGAAGCATCCAAACCATAGGCATTTTTAGCTGTCGAATCCACGACTGTCGATTCACGACTAGAGACACAAAAGCACTACTTGGTAAAAGAGTGGCCAAGAGTGTGGCTGCCTGAAACCCATTAGATCTAACCTTTTGTTCCACAGTCTTGGTATGTAACTGATTAATGGTGCTTATGGCACCCTATTCGTGACATGATCTAAATTATCATTCCTTAGTTTTTGTATTCAACATACCATAACACATGTATTTTCCCCAAGTTTAGAAAACAAGTAAAAGTTTAAAAGTGGGGACATGAACTCACAACTTTGCGTATCCTGCGCCGTAAACTTCACCGGTTGGTTCTATAGCGTCGTGACCTATACGTGTTTTATTAACATTAGTCACTAGACTTGTATCGCACAAGTACAAGTCACCATCTTTTATGTATGTGTTCTTTGTTGTTAAAAATAATTTATATTTTTGACTATGTTGTCACACCCAGACCGCGTAAAACAACAAATCGCGGCGGAAACGTCGGGGAGTGTTGTAACAGAATCATTGATTCATAACACGCGGAAATTTGAAGTTTTGTTTTATTTAAAGATTAACCAATTCCATTGTCTTGAAATTTAAACAAACAAGTTAAACATAGTCTATCTTTGTTATTAGGTCACTAAGGCCTCGTCCAGTCCTAAGTGAGCATGCATCCTAGTAATCAACATCATTCAACAACACCTGAAACATATGTAAATACAAAGTCAGCAAAGAAATGCTGGCGAGCACATAGGTTTTATGAGAGTGTCGGATTCATGGCTAGTTTACATGTTGCAATACTTAATTAAAAAACCTTGTTTTGAAAAATATAGTATTGCGACATAATTAACCAACTCAAATCAAGTTGGTCATAATTTATAAAATCTCGTAGCCATGATTCTTACCCAAAACATTTATTTAATTAAATCAAATTGTAAAACATCTCGTAAAAACTCGTTAATAAAACTCGTATGGTTTATATCCTTTCGAAAATATCATTATGTGACATCGTTTTAAAATCGTTTAACCAAGTGAACTAAATAATGCCACGGAATGTAATATGATAAAAACACTTATATATAAGATGTACCACCGGCGTATCTACCATGCTTTTATCACATCACACCCGTCCCATTATCTAATCACTACCCAAAACCAATCGTTTATCCAATTCGTTTAACTCGTCAAAATCGTTTCAGTCGTTTAAACCATTCTCGTTTTAAATTGTGAAAACTACTTTTGGTCGTCTCGCTAATAACATCCAAACCTTCGTGACTCGACTATCTCGAAACTCGCATTAACAAACCACCAAAGGGTAAGTTAACAATCACAGGTTCGGTCGCTACCCACCTAACCCACACATAACCATGGGTGCAGTCTGATAACGGGATTTGTCAAATCCTATGGTACCATAACCTAATACTGGTCGGTTAGGCCAAAATTAATGAATGTTATTCGTTATATAATTACAACCAACAAGTTTGTTCACATTATCGAAATCGTTATAAATTTTGTATAAACCATTTTAATCATTTTCGAAACCATCGTTAAAACATCGAAATCATTTAACACAAATGAATCACCCCAAAACAATCGAAAACAGTAAAATAGGGGAACTATGTACTCACTTGAGAATGCTTAGAAGTCTTGAACAACAACCAAGCAAAGCTAGAGGGAGCACGAAATCAATCGGCGACCTAATAACTATATAAATAAACCAGACCTAAGTCGGAAGACCGGATAGGACGAGGTTTTGTAAACCAAATGAGTATTGGAACTCATATGACATGGTTTAACAAAGCCTACATACTAAATTGAAACCTAACCTAAGTGCTTTCGACCCGTTATGACCCATGAAGGTAGCTTACGCTACTTTAACGCGTCGTTCGCGCAAACGCGCGTTCGAGATGTCTAACTAGTCCTATGACAAGTATTATATGCCTAAACATGTTTAAATATGTTGCATAATCAGTTAAGTGATAAAAGTTTAGGTTACATATGTTTAAAATCTAATTATGCATGAAAAGGGCATTTTGGTCATTTTCCTAAGGCATATAAACTACCTATCATACAACTACTTAAACTATGTGACCATAAGGTATAACCTCGGAAGGTTATTCCCTATACAACTATGGTCACTAAACATGCTTGGTCGGATCCTAATGATTGACCAAATGGGTCGAGTTCGTAAGTCTAAGCGGTGGTTTAGACCGCTTGACTTACGACTCTAGACAAGCACTAAACTAAAAGTCACGAGCTAAACATGTTGGAACATGTTTAACTAAGTTAGAAAACAGGTTTTGATATCAAAACAAAGTGTTTTGATACCCAAGAGTAGTTTGGTTGCAAAATACGCATAAATGCGTATTTTGACCGAAACTACGACTCGTCACTATGCCTAGTCAACGTGGTAATCAAAAGGTATAGTCACAAGGGACTATAACCATCGTGATTACGCTCACGTTGCGAAGTTCAAACGAACTTCGTGTTGACTAAAGACTAGTCAAAGCAGAAAGTCAAACACTATTTGACTTTTACGCAAGGAAAGCGATGAAAGAATGAAGGAAGCTTACAAAGGGTCCTTGCTAGGGAGAACTTGATCTTATAATTCTCAGGTATGAAGTTATAAACCTCAACTTAGAGAATTTAGATCAAGGGTGAGTTGAAACAACGGAAATGCTTGGCTATTTATACTTGTTGGAGGTTCCTAGGATCAATCCATGTGTTTGTGTGGCCAACAAGCATTAGATCACAGCCATACAAGTGTTAGAGGCCAGCTAATTTGCTTAGGGAGGTGCTAACTTGGCTACCGCACAAAGAAATTGCAAGAATGGCCCCTGAATTATCAATCTGATGCTGAAAATAAGGTTTCTGTCTAGATGTGATGGTGGCGTGGCGCGACCACATGGCCATATGGCCGTCGCGCGACGCCAGGGCAATGGCAGGAAGTTTCAAAGTTTGGCAGAAATGGTCCCTTCACGTGTTTAAACTTGTTTTCGATGTTTTTAACCTCCGTTAAGCCATTTTAAAGGCTCTACAAGGTTGTCAAAGTGTAGGGGAAATGAAATATGCTCGGAAATATCACGGTGTCGGTTCGTTTGGTCGTACGGTCACGTTGTTTGGTTATTTACGACGAAACTCGAACGGACACGAAAACGAACCAAATTAAGCGACAAATGGTATTTTTGCATTCCAATCACTAAAATAAAAATATTTTAGTGTCTACAAAAATTTTGGATGTCCAGATGTGGTCAGAACGTAAGATATGCGCGTAAATGCAAACTTGCACCGTTTTTGACACTTTTAGTCCCTGTAAGGTCAAATAAGCATATTTTCGCACACCGAACCACTCAAAGCTTATTTCTAAGCTATTTTTAGGTTATTTATGGTATGTTTAGCTTATGATCAAGTTCTGGACTGTACGTTTCCTTACGAAACGGTAGACTTTTGCAAGTTGACGCAAATAGTCCCTATGTGCGAATAAACTTGTTTTTACCATGCCAAACCCTTTAAAACTTATTTATAAGTTATGTAAAGGTTATTTAAGGTATGTTAAGTTTATGTTGCTATCCCGAAGTGTTTGTCGCATTAAACTGATTAGGTTTACGCATCAGTTCGTGTATAACTTTCAAGAAAGCGATTTAGAGCTCGAAATCGAACAAGAATTGATATGTGCAAATGATACACATATTTATACAAATACCAGGTATGAAATACAATATTTCATTGATTTGGTATTTGTTTGATGGTCGTAGAGGCACAGATGTCACAGTCTCCCCTACTTCAGGAAATTTCGTCCCGAAATTTAATCAGAGGAAACTTGTGAGAGCTCGAAACATGAAGTCGAAAAGATAAGACAACACTGGTTAGGGTTCTGAAATTCTAGTAACTTTAATAATATTATGCTTGCAATGTAAGAGGGACACTTATATACAAGTATATGAAGCGCCATTGGTGCTTCCACCGTACCTCCATTACATTGTTCACGTTCCATTATTGTTGCCACTATCGGTTCTTACACATGATAAATCTTACTGTGGTTTCCGTGCACTGAATTTCATAATTATGTATGCATCCATAATTACTCAATTTCTTGCATAGTCCACACAGTGCATTTTATAATGTGTAGGGGAAAACCCAATAAGCAAACCTGTGATGAGTGTGACTAGACCACCATAGGGTCCTTTAGATCAAATCAATAAATGATCTTTTAAAACAGACCACCAAGGAGTCTTTTTAGCTATATCATCACATGTCATTCCTAACCAGATTTGAATCAATCTTTTTACTAGACCACCCAAAGGGTCTCCTTTGAATTATGGAATGGTACTATATAATCCAAGGGTCTTAACTATTACGTAGAAGCCCATTAAGGATTTAAGGTAGTACCTTTGGATATCCTACTATGAATCCCTCATATGAAGATATGGGAGATTCTATGAGGATTTGGATAACGAAAAATTCGGATCACACAAAAACATAAAAGAAACACCTAATCACATAATCACATAATTGTTTATCGACCTTTAATTTGTTATCTTTGGACACGGGTATTTAAAGCACACCAGGAATCCAATCCGTGGATTTCATTTGGCACTTTAAGCATATCAAAATCTAACTATGAAGATAGGAAGATCTTAATAGGAATTCGGCTTTGTCCTTATTGGATCGTAATGTATGTATTAAAGCGTACAAAGAATCCAATCAAGGGCTCCGATTTGAGCGATAATCATCCATAAGGATCTAATTGTGAAGATAATATGATCCTATATGGATTTTGGAATTCGAATAGCAGGAGACGCTTCGAAACCTTGCACTAGACGTGCTTAAGTCGACGCACGAGGTAGAATCCTCATGAAGTTGAGGTGCTAGATATGCCAAGGTGACATATGAAGCAGAATTTGGAGGTTGGGTATAAGATCGAAAAATACCCTTAGTTATCTAACCAAGGATTTAAAGTGTTTACTCAAAATGTCACTTATATTCTGTACTTCGTTTCTTAGAATGAAACGAGTACTTAGAATTTTTCGAGGAATTCATGAGCGATCACATGAATGGGAGAACTACAAGAGTAGTTTGTAAAGAACATAGTTCTTTGGTGTAGGTATTGTAGGGGTATGCCATACACACATGTAACTACACTTGTACATCAGAATTGCGAACAACGATCTTATTTATAAACAAAACCGATTGTTCCAGAGTTCAACAAAAGAGACAAAAGCATAAGCTTCAATTTATTCAAAGCAACAGCATCTTCTAATCAGCCAAATGCTCATCCGTGGGTCAGATTTTCATTGACAAACTTTGGGTAATCGTCCCTAAAATGACTCATCTCGTCATAGAAGTAGCAAGTACCAGGAGGAAAACGAGCTTGTGCTGAATCTGCTTGAAATTGAACAGGGTTCTGAATAGCTTGGTTAAGCACAGAGACTGAACGACAAACTCTTGCCGTATGGCCAATAAGTCCACAGTTGAAACATGCTCGGGATTTGACACTGGCATGGTGGTGGAGGTTACACTGATGGCACAAAGGAGCTGTTCCTTCGTATGGTGCTCGAGCAGCAGTAGGACCTGCTACAACTTTGTTTTGGATGACAAAGCAGCACATGTTAACCAAATGTTCCCATCGTCCGCAGTGGGTACATTTGCGACAGGGTATCTGATTCAGGTGATGAAGGTTGCATTGATTGCAACAAGGAGCAGTTCCCAAGTACGGCTTCTTGGTTGGTGGTGTTGCCGCCTGACCAGGTCCTTCTTGATTTGGTGCAACGGCTGGAGGATTCTTTGAGGTTTTACGCTTCTTTGACCTTTTTGAAGGCTTGGCTTCTGCTTCCTTTGATGCTTCTCGGGTGGCTTCATCCTGGAGAGGGGACATCGCAACAGCTAATTCAGCAGTCTTCAGGATTACTTCGCCTATTCGCTGGGCAACTTTAGTAGCCTGTTCGGACATCTGAGCGTCGTTGCGATGAAGTGACATTCTAGAGGAAATGGAAGACATAGGAAGAAACGAATGAAATGCTATCGGGCAGTCAAAATAGAATGACAACGCATAAAATTGTGATCATTTGTTTGTTACCTAAGGCAAACAAATGAGACGGTGACTAATCAGAGTAAACGGGTCATATTAATGTATCACTGAAGAAATGCTCGCCTATAAGTGAACACTCACCCCAAGAGTTCCCAAGTAAGAGTGACTGGTCCGATACTGCGGATTTGTACGAACACTCTAGCCTTAGACAGAAAACTCAGGGTACAGGCATTCACCCTTCCAGTTTGCACGTGTTCACATTATAAGACCCAAACTTTAACAAGACCTTGAAAACTAAGAGGGTTCAAAACCTTATAATAAATCATCCTAGAACAGATGATTGGTTTCCAAAGCGGATTTGAAATTTATGTTCTTGTTGTGGTTGTCACCTAAGGATAGGTGACGGTATTGTTTTAAGATCTAAACACAAGAATCTTGTGTTAGGGTCCTAGGAAGGTTATAGACTAGGTCAAAGCATTACTAATAACCTAATTCCCTATAACCATGAGCTCTGATACCAACTTTTCTGTCACACCCCGACCGCGTAAAACAACAAATCGCGGCAGAAACGTCGGGGAGTGTTGTAACAGAATCATTGATTCATAACACACGGAAATCTGAAGTTTTGTTTTATTTAAAGATTAACAAATTACATTGTCTTGAAATTTAAACAAACAAGTTAAACATAGTCTATCTTTGTTATTAAGTCACTAAGGCCTTGTCCAGTCCTAAGTGGGCATGCATCCTAGCAATCAACGTCATTCAACAACACCTAAATCATATGTAAAAACAAAGTCAGCAAAGAAATGCTGGCGAGCACATAGGTTTTATGAGAGCGTCAGATTCATGGCTAGTTTACATGTTGCAATTCTTAATTAAAAAACCTTGTTTTGAAAAATATAGTATTGCGACATAATTAACCAACTCAAATCAAGTTGGTTATAATTTATAAAATCTCGTAGCCATGATTCTTAACCCAAAACATTTATTTAATTAAATCAAATTGTAAAACATCTCGTAAAAACTCGTTAATAAAACTCGTATGGTTTATATTCTTTCGAAAATATCATTATGTGACATCGTTTTAAAATCGTTTAACCAAGTGAACTAAATAATGCCACGGAATGTAATATGATAAAAACACTTATATATAAGATGTACCAGCGGTGTATCTACCATGAATTTATCACATCACACCCGTCCCATTATCTAATCACTACCCAAAAACCAATCGTTTATCCAATTCGTTTAACTCGTCAAAATCGTTTCAGTCGTTTAAATCATTCTCGTTTTAAATTGTGAAAACTACTTTTGGTTGTCTCGCTAATAACATCTAAACCTTCGTGACTCGACTATCTCGAAACTCGCATTAACAAACCACCAAAGGGTAAGTTAACAATCACAGGTTCGGTCGCTACCCACCTAACCCACACCTAACCATGGGTGCAGTCTGATAACGGGATTTGTTAGATCCTATGGTACCATAACCTAATACTGGTCGGTTTGGCAAAAATTAATGAATGTTATTCGTTATGTAATTACAACCAACAAGTTTGTTCACATTATCGAAATCATTATAAATTTTGTATAAACCATTTTAATCATTTTCGAAACCATCGTTAAAGCATCGAGATCATTTAACACATATGAATCACTCCAAAACAATCGAAGACAGTAAAATAGGGGAACTATGTACTCACTTGAGAATGCTTAGAAGTCTTGAACAACAACCAAGCAAAGCTAGAGGGAGCACGGAATCAATCGGCGACCTAATAACTATATAAATAAACCGGACCTAAGTCGGAAGATCAGATAGGATGAGGTTTTGTAAACCAAATGAGTATTGGAACTCATATGACAAGGTTTAACAAAGCCTACATACTAAATCGAAACCTAACCTAAGTGATTTCGACCCGTTATGACCCATTAAGGTAGCTTACGCTACTTTAAAGCGTCGTTCGCGCAAACGCGCGTTCGAGACGTCTAACTAGTCCTATGACAAGTATTATATGCCTAAACATGTTTAAATATGTTGCATAATTAGTTAAGTGACAAAACTTTAGGTTATATATGTTTAAAATCCAATTATGCATGAAAAGGGCATTTTGGTCATTTTCCTAAGTCATATAAACTACCTATCATACAACTACTTAGACTATGTGACCATAAGGTATAACCCCGAAAGGTTATTCCCTATACAACTATGGTCACTATACATGCTTGGTCGGATCCTAATGATCGACCAAACGGGTCGAGTTCGTAAGTCTAAGCGGTGGTTTAGACCGCTTGACTTACGACTCTAGACAAGCACTAAACTAAAAGTGACGAGCTAAACATGTTGGAACATGTTTAACTAAGTTAGAAAACAGGTTTTGATATCAAAACAAAGTGTTTTGATACCCAAGAGTAGTTTGGTTGCAAAATACGCAAAAATGCGTATTTTGACCGAAACTACGACTCGTCACTATGCCTCGTCAACGTGGTAATCAGTAGGTATAGTCACAAGGGACTATAACCATCATGATTACGCTCAGGTTGCGAAGTTCAAACGAACTTCGTGTTGACTAAAGACTGGTCAAAGCAGAAAGTCAAACACTGTTTGACTTTTACGTTAGGAAAGCGATAAAAGAATGAAGGAAGCTTACAAAGGGTCCTTGCTAGGGAGAACTTGATCTTATAATTCTCAGGTATGAAGTTATAAACCTCAACTTAGAGAATTTAGATCAAGGGTGAGTTGAAACAATGGAAATGCTTGGCTATTTATACTTGTTGGAGGTTCGTAGGATCAATCCATGTGTTTGTGTGGCCAACAAGCATTAGATCACAGCCATACAAGTGTTAGAGGCCAGCTAATTTGCTTGGGGAGGTGCTAACTTGGCTACCACACAAAGAAATTGCAAGAATGGCCCCTGAATTATCAATCTGATGCTGAAAATAAGGTTTCTGTCCAGATCTGATGGTGGCGTGGCATGACCACAAGGCCATATGGTCGTCGCGTGACGCCAGGGCAATGGCAGGGAGTTTCAAAGTTTGGCAGAAATGGTCCATGCACGTGTTTAAACTTGTTTTTGATGTTTTTAACCTCCGTTAAGCCATTTTCAAGGCTCTACAAGGTTGTCAAAGTGTATGGGACCTGAAATATGCTCGGAAATATCACGGTGTCGGTTCGTTTGGTCGTACGGTCACGTTCGGTTATTTACGACGAAAATCGAACGGACACGAAAACGAACCAAATTAAGAGACAAATGGTATTTTTGCATTCCGATCACTAAAATAAAAATATTTTAGTGTCTACAAAAATTTTGGATGTCCAGATGTGGTCAGAACGTAAGATATGCGCGTAAATGCAAACTTGCGCCGTTTTTGACACTTTTAGTCCCTGTAAGGTCAAATAAGCATATTTTCGCACACCGAACCACTCAAAGCTTATTTCTAAGCTATGTTTTGGTTATTTATGGTATCTTTAGCTTATGATCAAGTTCCGGACTGTACGTTTCCTTACGAAATGGCAGATTTTTGCAGGTTGACGCAAATAGTCCCTGTGAGGGAATAAACTTTTTTTTGCCATGCCAAACCCTTTAAAACTTATTTCTAAGTTATGTAAAGTTTATTTAAGGTATGTTAAGTTTATGTTGCTATCCCGGAGTGTTTGTCGCATTAAATTGATTATGTTTACGCATCAGTTCGTGTATAACTTTCCAGAAAGCGATTTAGAGCTCGAAATCGAACAAGAATTGATATGTGCAAATGATAAACATATTTATACAAATCCCAAGTATGAAATACAATATTTCATTGATTTGGTATTTTTTTGATGGCCGTGGAAGCACAGATGTCACATATGTATCTTACTTATATTATTTTCCCAAAAATAAATATAAGTATCTTGTATTTTTCACCCGAGTTATATATTTTAACCCTTAAGTTCATAAGTTGTCCAAGTTACATAATCTATTAAGAAATATAATTTCATAAATATATTTTCTTGTATTTGTCTATGCTTGTTGTATGTGTATTTTTGTATTTTTACTCCTTAGGAGTATTTAGTGTATTTTCAAGTCCTAATACACTATTACATATAATACATATTACATACACTTAGCACAAAATTTGGTGACCAATAAATATATATATTTTCCTAAAAAATATACATACTTAGTATCAATTTTTATCTTGAAGAAATCATCATTCCTTAACCTTGGAATTTACCCCAAAAAAATTAGGGAAACCTTGGTAGATATTTTTAGGTGTACTTTTAGGGAATAAGTTTCACCAAAACTTATATTTTTCTAAGTGTAAAAATTTTATAAAAATTTTGACATGGTTTCCCCAAAAATTGGAGGTTTCCCATGTTTTCAAAACATGTGTTTATTTTCTTTTCAATCATCAAAACAATTTGCAACGACAATCAATAATGAAATCAACACTTACCAGATGCCAAAATCATGTAATTTACCTAACAACATGAACTTGAACTTTCATAAAAACTTGTAGTAATTTGGTAATGTGTTTAGTAGGTTTAGTTACCCTTTAAAGTGTGTTTACTTCTTTAAAAGTTTCATTTTTGAAAGATTTAGGTGTTTACAACTTGTAAACATGTTTTATAAAAACATTTCTTTATGAAATCTTCTTGCTTCCCACGTGTTTCTACACTAGTTTAACCCTTAAAAATAGTGTTTGTTTATGTAAAAACCAAGTCTATGTAAATCTTTGTTATTTAACTTAGTTTCTTTGGAAAACTATTTTGGAAATCATCCACTTACAAGACTTGTATTTTGTTTAAATCATCTTTACATATGAAAACAAATTTCATCATTCAAGTTCATGTATACAAAGTATGATCATCTTGGTCTTTCACAAGATCATTACCTTAACTTACTAGATCATGTGTTTAATCACAATCTAGTTGGTTTCATATGATGTCTAATATCATAAACACAAATCATCAATCATCAAGAAGCAAATCAACACTAATCAACATGTATTCTTATCTTATTAAGTTTATGTTAAAGTTTCATGATTATGTTCTTTAGTGTTCTTCAAGATTAACAATGTTCATCATCTTTTAACCAACAAAATTAGAAGTAACAAGGGATGATAAAGGCCTTACTACTAGCTCTATGGCTAGGGATGAACACAAGAAGTTGAAGGTGCCAAAAGTGATGGATAATAGCAAATGGAAGAGGTCCTTCAAGATCCACAAGCTCCAAACTTCCTTAGACACCTTCTAGCACCTTGTGATAACTTGGGATTGTATGAGAATTGGATGAAGATGGTGGTGGTGTGGCCTCTTGTTCTCGGCAAAAGGTGAGCAAGAGAGGGAGAGATGGAGTGTGTGTTAATGTGTGAGAGATAATGAAACTTTAATCCACCAAATTCTTCTTATAACCAAGCTTATCTATTAACCATTGTGTATTGTGTCTTCTAAGTACAAAGCTTATCCAAGATCATGATCTTAATAGATCCTATAAGATCAAAGGAAATCACAAGTGGGGGACCCACTTGTGACCGTCAATTGGAAGGGGGTATAAGTTGTGGTTTAATGGTAAGTTAAGCATATTAGTTGAAATCCAAGTGTAGTGTTTGGTGTTTATGCATATTATGTGTTACATAGTGCGTTAGAGTGTTCGGGGATCATAACTAGCTCAGAAATAATAAAATAATGCTTCTAGTATAATTTTGGTGTTTTGGGTAGTTTCCGGTTGTTCGGTTAGGTACCGGTTCGTTAAAGTGCTAAATTATACTGTTTAATGTCCTTTTGTACCCTTTTGTGACATTTTCAATTCCCGACACTTTGTAAGTTATTTTGGACAATTAAAACATGAATTCTGCATGATATTTTAGTGTTAAATGCGGATTAGAGCTGAATTATTGCTGAAATATGTAAAATTCAGCATTTAAAGGGTGTTTCAGGTGCTTTTTAATGCATAGTTTAGCTTCCGGAAAGTTTATATGTTAACCCTCTTATCCATACTTGAGTTTTAATGTATTTTAGATGTTGGACCTACTCCTAGGCCCTTATTCCATTATCTGACTGCTTTCTACAGAGTTGCTGACACAATGTGTCTTACCGGTGAGTTTACTAGTCTTTCTGACGCAACGCTAACAGTAATGCATAAAGCAATATTTCAAGTATAAAACGTGCATGAATTCACAAGTATAGCATGAAATCAGACAATGTTGACATTTAAGCACATAATTGCATATATTAAATAATAATTAAATTGTACGGAAATTACCGGTTTTGTGCCAGTTGTCACAGTCTCCCCCCGTTAAAAGAATTTCGTCCCGAAATTCAGGCTAAGCTATCTCTCGCAGGAGTTTTCTTGAACAGGTGGGGGTACTTGTCTTTAAACTGGTCTTCACGTTCCCACGTGTACTCTGGTCCATGCTTAGAGTTCCAACGTAGTTTGACAAGTTTAACACTACTCCTCCGGGTCTTGTTGACTTTCCAGTCTGTAACCTCAACGGGTTGTTCTGTAAATCGGAGTGTGTCATCAATATGCTCTTCATCCGTAGCGGTGATCACTATTTCTTGGGTTGGACTCTTCTTGAGGTTGGACACATGAAACGTATCATGTACTCCGTTAAGTTCTTCCGGTAATTCCAACTTGTAAGCCACGGTACCGATTCTTTCTAAGATCTTGAACGGTCCGATGTATCATGGATTCAGCTTTCCACATTTTCCGAATCTTACTACGCCCTTCCAAGGTGAGACCTTCAACAAAACTTTGTCTCCCACCTCGAATTCTAAGGGTTTTCGTCTTCGATCAGCGCAGCACTTTTGTCGATCTCGAGCCGCCTTAATGCGCTCTCGGATCTGCATGATTTTGTTGGTTGTCTCTTGGACAAGTTCAGGACCAACCATACGTTTGTCTCCAGTGTCTGCCCAACATAACGACGAGCGGCACTTGCGGCCATATAGAGCTTCGAACGGTGCGGCTTTTATGCTCGTATGGTAACTGTTATTGTAGGAAAACTCAACTAAAGGTAGGTGAGTATCCCAGCTTCCGCCTAGGTCCATAACACATGCGCGAAGCATATCTTCCAGCGTTTGTATGGTTCGTTCGTGCTGGCCGTCTGTTGGCGGATGGAAGGTCGTGCTTAGATCTAGTTGAGATCCAAAGGCCTCCTAGAAGGATTGCCAGATCCTCGAGACAAAAGGTCCATCTCTGTCTGAAATAATTGAGATAGGCACCCCATGACGTGCCACGATTTCTTTCAGGTACAGCTCATCAAGCTTTCCAGTTCTATCCTTTTCTCGGATCGGTAGGAAATGCGCAGACTTTGTTAACCGATCAACTATCACCCATATCATATCGTGCCCTCTAGGGGTCTTGGGTAATTTTGTTATGAAGTCCATCGAGATTTGCTCCCACTTCCACATGGGTATCTCGGGCTGCTGCAGTAGACCAGACGGTTTCTGATATTCAGCCTTAACCTTAGCACAGGTTAGGCACTTTCCAACATAGATAGCAACATCGCTTTTAAGCCTCGGCCACCAATAGTATTCCTTCAAGTCTTGATACATTTTGTCCGATCCTGGATGGATCGAGTATCTCGACTTGTGAGCTTCATTAAAGATGACTTCTCGAATACCGCCATAGAGCGGAACCCAAATACGCCCCTTAAAGTATAAGGTTCCCTCTTCATTTGGCACCAAATACTTCAGCATACCTTGGAGGTATTCAGCTCTACGATTCTCCCTCTTAAGGGCTTCTTGTTGTGCGTCATGAATGCGTGTTGTGAGGTTCATCCGAATAGTCATTTCCAATGCTCGAACTCTTAGGGTTTTAACTCTTTCTTTTCGACTTAACGCGCCTGCTACAACATTTGCCTTTCCATGATGGTACTTAATCTCACATTCCTAATTGTTTAGCAGCTCGACCCACGGTCGTTGACGCATATTTAATTCCTTCTGATCAAATATGTGTTGTAGGCTTTTGTGATCTGTGAAGATTGTACATCGAGTACCATATAAATAGTGTCGCCAGATCTTCAAAGCAAATACCATTGCGCCTAGCTCCAAGTCGTGCGTGGTGTAATTCCTTTCATGCACCTTCAACTGTCTTGAAGCGTAAGCGATGACTTTTTGGCGTTGCATGAGCATGCAACCCAAACCTTGACGTGATGCGTCGCAGTATACCACGAAGTCTTTAGTGCCTTCGGGTAAGGATAGTATCGGTGCATCGCATAGCTTATTTTTGAGCAGTTGGAAGGCTTCTTCCTGCTTATCACCCCAGTCGTACTTCTTGTCTTTCTGCGTAAGGGTAGTCAGCGGTTGAGCTATCTTGGAGAAATTCTCGATAAACCGTCGGTAATAGCCCGCTAACCCCAAAAATTGTCGAACTTCAGTTGGGGTTTTGGGGGCTTCCCAATTCTTTATTGCTTCTATCTTGGCTGGGTCTACATGAATGCCCTTCTTGTTCACAACGTGACCAAGGAACTGTACTTCGCGAATCCAGAATTCGCACTTTGAGAACTTTGCATAAAGTTTCACTTTCTTCAGTAGTTCCAGAATGGTCCTGAGGTGTTGCCCGTGTTCTTCTCTCGTTCGCGAGTAAATCAGGATATCATCGATAAATACAATCACGAATTTATCGAGATATGGTTTGCAAACGCGGTTCATTAGATCCATAAATACCACTGGCGCGTTTGTCAGTCTGAATGGCATCACAAGGAACTCGTAATGCCCATAACGTGTTCTGAATGCAGTCTTTGGTATGCTCTCCTCTTGGATCCTTAACTCATGGTATCCCGATCGAAGGTCGATCTTGGAATAGTAGCTCGATCCTTGCAAGTGATCAAAAAAGTCATCAATCCTCGGTAGTGGGTACCGATTCTTGACAGTGAGCTTGTTCAAATCTATAGTCGATACACATCCGCAAAGTTCCATCCTTCTTCTTCACGGACAATACTAGAGCTCCCCAAGGCGAGAAGCTTGGCCTTATGAATCCTTTATCCAACAACTCCTGGAGTTTTGTAGATAATTCTTGCATCTCGGATGGTGCAAGCCGATAGGGTGCCTTGGCTACAGGAGCGGCTCCTGGAACCAAGTCTATATGGAATTCGACTTGTCGTTGCGGAGGTAGTCCTAGCAGATCTTCGGGAAAAACATCAGGGAATTCCTTCACCACGGGAATGTCTTCGAGTTTCGGCTCCTCAGCCTTCTTATCTACAACATGCGCCAGGAAAACAACACATCCTTTCCTTAAGCACTTCTGCGCCTTCATACAACTGTTGATTCACAGAGGCGCATCTCGTTTATCTCCATGCACAATGAGAGTTTCATCATTCTCCAGCGGGATGCGAATGATTTTCTCGTGACAAACAACTTCAGCCTTGTTCTTGGACAACCAGTCCATTCCGACCACTACATCGAAGCTACCCAATTGAATAGGTAAGAGGTCGATGCTAAATCTTCGCTCACCAAGTTCTAATGTGCAACCCCTAACAACTTCGCCCGATTCAACAAGTTTACCATTGGCTAGTTCTATGGAATAAGGAATATCTAATCTACTAGATTCTATTCCAAGCATACGTTTAAATTCCACAGACATGAAGCTATAAACGGCACCAATGTCAAATAGTATGGATGCAAAGTGATTGTTAATGAGAAACATACCGGTGACCACATTAGGGTCCTTGCGTGTGTTCCTAGCTCCAATCACTAATGCTCGAGCCTGAGCATTGTTCTCCCTTGGGCAACCTTTCTTGAAATGGTCCTTGCTTCCACAACTAAGCATTCTTGGTTCTGCCCAGCTCCATCACCATTCCGGTTACCATTGCCATTACCATTTCCACCACCGTTTCTATTACCAGCACCGTTGCGGTTTCCATTCCCGTTCCTATTACCACTTCCATTTCCTTTTCCCCAACAGTTCTCAGTATGGTGACCCAGTTTTCCACACTTGTCGCATTTTGGAATGCGACAAACTCCTTTGTGATGATGCTTGCACTGGTTGCAGATGGGCAGAGTGCCCTGGTATCCTCTGGCAGGGGCGTCATTCATGGCTGTAAGAGTTTTCGCCTCCTGAGGCGGGTTGGGGCCGCGCTTCTTATTGTTGGAACCCTTGTTGTTTCGTGTCGCTTGACTAAGGTTTTAATGCTTCCTTTTCTTGTCACCAGACGACTCAGGATGCGTCTCGGTCTTTTCAGTTGGATTCAGTTATTACTTCTTCATACGAACAACATATTCAGTAAGGCTGACAGCCAGAGTTACAGCCTGAGTGATCGTTTCAGGTTTAGCCGAAGTTACCATGCTGCGAAACTCTGGAGCCAATCCCCATATGTAGCGTTCAACGCGCTTAAATTCGGAGTCACCATATAGGGGATCACTCTTGAAAAATCGTGGAACCTTCGGGTATAACCAGTAATGTCAGCACCTTCCATGGTCAAGTGCCAGAACTCAGTCTCCAACATTCGGAGTTCAGCACGAGAGCAATACTTTTACCTCATTTTCTCCTTCAACTCCTCCCAAGTCATTCTATACGCTGCATCATCTCCCAGGGTTTGGACTTGCAAATTCCACCAAGTCAAAGCCTCATCAACGAATAACCCAGTAACAAAAGTGACTTGCTGATCCGTGGTACCATTACTCATACGGATAGTGGAATCAGTCTTCTCCGTCCAGCGTACAACAGCCACTGCACCTCCAGTGCCGTTGTAATTCAGTGGTTTGCAGTCGAGAAACTGCTTGAAGGTGCAGCCTTGAGTTGTGTTTCCTCCAGATGAATCTCCCTACCCATTACGTCTAGCATTGCTTGGTCTTCCACTTTGTTCAGTGCGGTTCGCCTCGTATTGGGCGATAGTTGCGGTGATCCTTTCTTCCAGTAGGGAGTTCAGTTCTTTGACAGTCCTCGGTAGAAGAGGAGGAAGGGGTTGACCAGAATCTTGATTGTTCACAGCTCTCCTAGGTGGCATGTTATGACAGAACATAACACAACAAGGTTAGACATTTGTTAGATATCGTCACACGAGACAGTAGTAGTATATATACACAGGCATATACCCACATAAGTGACATCAAACAATCCGCCAAACGTATAAATCAATTCATACAGCAACAAGCATGCATAAATAGATAAATACTGATGTGTCATAAGATATTCATCGAGTCTTTATACATATCAGGACAACTTGTTACATCATTGTTTGCGAAGTAAACAAAATGCTTAAGGGTTACATTACCCCATAGTACAAGTTTAATATATGTAAAAGACAAAATATCTTTCTTCACATTGGCGGTTCTTGTCTTTATACCCTAAATCATTACTCCAATAGAGCATTTAATAGGCTGGGGGAGGGGTGGGGTGTTCACGTTTGGCCCTTTTCTTGCACTGAAGGAATCTCGTTTGATACGTGACAAGACTTGCTGTGGTTTCTGTGCATCGAATTCCATAATTATGTATGCATACATAATTACGTAATTCCTTTCACAGTCCGCACAGTTCATTTCGTCATCGGGTCACTTCCTTCAGATAGGCCACTGCTTTCAGACGAAGACACGTGTACCTGTGGTATTCTATTTCTAGTATATGTATATATTAATCATCACACATAGTTGCAAGTAATTTCTTGTCAAAGACAAGTGCTACTCCAGTGCACCCTAAGTTTTGTAGTGTCCTTACTTGACTCTTTGAAAATAGTTTCAGGTAGTGGATGTCGCGGAATGTTTTATGCAATGAAAACTTTAGAAAAATTGTTTTCGTGAGAGGATCCTAAAGATTGTAGTCTAGACTCGAGAAGGAATCCGGGTTCACTACAATCGCAGCTCTGATACAAATCTGTCACACCCCTTTCTAAGGCAGACCACGAGGTGTGATCTTGAAAGGTTCTCATTGCATACGAAAGGTAAACTTACTACATGCTCGTAAAATAACTCCAAATGCCATCATCATTGCATAATTAAAACATAACGTTGGTTAAGTGTTTACATCACAAGACAACATATTGTCTGAAAAGTTTACAACTTTATTTAAAAGACGAACATCGAGAACTTGGTTCTTATATCCCACAAAGGATGAAATATAATAACCAATTCCCACAAAAATAGGCATCGGAGTCTCGACACAAGATAGCTAAAAACATAAACAACATCCGAGAGCAAGAGTATGACCGCGCGCACATCCACTTTAGTTACCTGAAATACATGTGAGTTTTTGGAAAATCTTCAACATAATGTTGGTGTGAATTCATGCAGTTTTTGTATTGAACGTTTATATACTTGAATGAAAACATGGTATGTAATTTGTATGAAATAAGTATTTCTGTAAATATAAGGAAATCGAGATCGCTAATGGTTTGCAAGGCCATTAATATGTAACACGACATAGGAAGCATCCAAACTCTAGGCATTTTTTGCTGTCGAATCCACGACTGTCGATTCACGACTAGAGACACAAAAGCATTACTTGGTAAAAGAGTGGCCAAGAGTGTGGCTGCCTGAAACCCATTAGATCTAACCTTTTGTTCCACAGTCTTGGTATGTAACTGATTAATGGTGCTTATGGCACCCTATTCGTGACATGATCTAAAGTATCATTCCTTAGTTTTTGTATTCAACATACCATAACACATGTATTTTCCCAAAGTTTAGAAAACAACTAAATGTTTAAAAGTGGGGACATGAACTCACAACTTTGCGTATCCTGCGCCGTAAACTTCACCGGTTGGTTCTATAGCGTCGTCACCTATACGTGTTTTATTAACGTTAGTCACTAGACTTGTATCGCACAAGTACAAGTCACCATCTTTTATGTATGTGTTCTTTATTGTTAAAAATAATTTATATTTTTAACTATGTATCTTACTTATATTATTTTCCAAAAAATAAATATAAGTATCTTGTATTTTTCACCCGAGTTATATATTTTAACCCTTAAGTTCATAACTTGTCCAAGTTACATAGGTTCTGTTTGTTTTTTGGCCAGAAGTACTTCTGGCCACTTATGTCTGCGTCGCGCAGACGCGGGCAGACGTTTGGATGCTGCAGATTGTTTGTTTTCTCGCAGACCTTTCATTAAAAAAGGTCTGCGAGACCTCTTCACCACACAGACATGTTCCCATGTCTTCTTGGAACCTCTTCTTGGCAGACGTTTTCTTCCACCACCTCCACCACCACATCCCTGCCACCACCTCCACCACCACATCCTCCGCCACCACCTCCACCTCCGACACCCCTGCTCCGCCACCACCTCCACCTCCACCTCCGACACCCCTGCTCCGAACTCATTCTACGAGTAGATCAAAACCCAAAAAGCCCTAGAAATTCAATTTACAAGAAACCCAATTGAACAGAAAAGCAAATACATATGAAAATCAGCAACGATTAATTAAAACCCTTAAACCCCCAAAATAAAAACCCTTAATTCTTGAAATAAATAATAGGGGAGAGAAGTGAGAACCTGTGAGTGAAGAATATGATCGGAAAAGAAGAACAAACGTGGGGATTAAGGTTCTGTTTGTTACATCATCATCATCATCGATCTGCATCATCGTGGCGGTGGTGAAGGCGGTGGAGAGTGGAGGTGTGAAGGCGGAGAAGTGGTGGTCGCTGGAGAAGTGGTGATGATGGCGGTGGTGAAGTGGTGGCGGTGGTGAAGGTGGTGGCAGATTGTAGAGAGAGAGTAGAGAGACCAGTGTGTGAGGTGTGTTGTGTGTGTTCTAAACTAGAAGAGGTTTTATATAAAAATAAAAAAACAAACCCTCTTCTCCTTGCAGACTGCAGACATTTGGTCCACCTCTTCTCCTGCAGATGCCTGCAGATGTGGTCCGCAGACTGCAGACCTTTTCCTACAGAAAAAACAAACAGCACCATAATCTATTAAGAAATATATTTTCATAAATATATTTTCTTGTATTTGTCTATGCATGTTGTATGTGTATTTTTGTATTTTTACTCCTTAGGAGTATTTAGTGTATTTTCAAGTCCTAATACACTATTACATTTAATACATATTACATACACTTAGCACAAAATTTGGTGACCAATAAATATATATATTTTCCTCAAAAATATACATACTTAGTATCAATTTTTATCTTTAAGAAATCATCATTCCTTAACGTTGGAATTTACCCAAAAAAAATTAGGGAAACTTTGGTAGATATTTTTAGGTGAACTTTTAGGGAATAAGTTTCACCAAAACCTATATTCTTCTGAGTGTCAAAATTTTATAAAAAATTTGACATGGTTTCCCCTAAAATTGGAGGTTTCCCATGTTTTCAAAACATGTGTTTATTTTCTTTTCAATCATCAAAACAATTTGCAACGACAATCAACTTGTAGTAATTTGGTAATGTGTTTAGTAGGTTTAGTTACCCTTTAAAGTGTGTTTACTTCTTTAAAAGTTTCATTCATGAAAGATTTAGGTGTTTACAATTTGTAAACATGTTTTATAAAAACATTTCTTTATGAAATCTTCTTGCTTACCAAGTGTTTCTACACTAGTTTAACCCTTAAAAATAGTGTTTGTTTATGTAAAAACCAAGTCTATGTAAATCTTTGTTATTTAACTTAGTTTCTTTGGAAAACTATTTAGGAAATCATCCACTTACAAGACTTGTATTTTGTTTAAATCATCTTTACATATGAAAACAAATTTCATCATTCAAGTTCATCTATACAAAGTATGATCATCTTGGTCTTTCACAAGATCATCACCTTAACTTACTAGATCATGTGTTTAATCACAATCTAGTAGGTTTCATATGATGTCTAATATCATAAACACAAATCATCAATCATCAAGAAGCAAATCAACTCTAATCAACATGTATTCTTATGTTATTAAGCTTATGTTAAAGTTTCATGATTATGTTCTTTAGTGTTCTTCAAGATTAACAATGTTCATCATCTTTTAACCAACAAAATTAGAAGTAACAAGGGATGATAAAGGCCTTACTACTAGCTCTATGGCTAGGGATGAACACAAGAAGTTGAAGTTGCCAAAAGTGATGGATAATAGCAAATGGAAGAGGTCCTTCAAGATCCACAAGCTCCAAACTTCCGTAGACACCTTCTAGCACCTTGTGATAACTTGGGATTGTATGAGAATTGGTTAAAGATGGTGGTGGTGTGGCCTCTTGTTCTCGGCCGAAATTGAGCAAGGGAGGGAGAGATGGAGTGTGTGTTAATGTGTGAGAGATAATGAAACCTTAATCCACCAAATTCTTCTTATAACCAAGCTTATGTATTAACCATTGTGTATTGTGTCTTCTAAGTACAAAGCATATCCAAGATCATGATCTTAAGAGATCCTATAAGATCAAAGGAAATCACAAGTGGGGGACCCACTTGTGACCGTCAATTGGAAGGGGGGGGGGTATAAGTTGTGGTTTAATGGTAAGTTAAGCATATTAATTGAAATCCAAGTGTAGTGTTTAGTGTTTATGCATATTATGTATTATATAGTGCGTTAGGGTGTTCGGGGATCATAACTAGCTCATAAATAATAAAACAATGCTTCTAGTATAATTTTGGTGTTTCGGGTAGTTCCAGGTTGTTCGGTTAGATACCGGTTCGTTAAAGTGCTAAATTATATTGTTTAATGTCCTTTTTGTACCCTTTTGTGACAGTTTCAATTCCTGACACTTTGTAAGTTATTTTGAACAATTAAAACATGAATTCTGCATGATATTTTAGTGTTAAAATGCTGAATAGAGCTGAATTATTGCTGAAATATGTAAAATTCAGCATTTAAAGGGTGTTTCGGGTGCTTTTTAATGCATAGTTTAACTTCCGGAAAGTTTATATGTTAACCCTTGTATCCATACTTGGGTTTTAATGTATTTTAGACATTGGACCTACTCCTAGGCCCTTATTCCATTATCTGACTGCTTTCTGCAGAGTTGCTGACACAGTGTGTCTTACCGGTGAGTTTACTAGTCTTTCTGACGCAACGCTAACAGTAATGCATAAAGCCATATTTGAAGTATAAAACGTGCATGAATTCACAAGTATAGCATGAAATCAGACAATATTGACATTTAAGCACATAATTGCAGATATTAAATAATAATTAAATTATACGGAAATTACCGGTTTTGTGCCAGTTGTCACAGTCTCCCCCCGTTAAAAGAATTTCGTCCCGAAATTCAGGCTGAGCTATCTCTCACAGGAATTTTCTTGAACAGGTGGGGGTACTTGTCTTTAAACTGGTCTTCACGTTCCCACGTGTCTGTGCTTAGAGTTCCAACGTACTTTGACAAGTTTGACACTACTCCTCCGGGTCTTATTGACTTTCCAGTCTGTAACCTCAACGGGTTGTTCTGTAAATCGGAGTGTGTCGTCAATATGCACTTCATCCGCAGGGATGATCACTATTTCTTGGGTTGGACTCTTCTTGAGGTTGGACACATGAAACTTATCATGTACTCCGTTAAGTTCTTCCGGTAATTCCAACTTGTAAGCCACGGTACCAATTCTTTCCAAGATCTTGAATGGTCTGATGTATCGTGGATTCAGCTTTCCACGTTTTCCGAATCTTACTACGCCCTTCCAAGGTGAGACCTTCAACAAAACTTTGTCTCCCACCTCGAATTCTAAGGGTTTTCGTCTTCAATCAACGTAGCTCTTTTGTCGATCTCGAGCCACCTTAATGCGCTCTCAGATCTGCATGATTTTGTCGGTTGTCTCTTGGACAAGTTCAGGACCAACCATACGTTTGTCTCCAGCGTATGCCCAACATAACGGCGAGCGGCACTTGCGGCCATATAGAGCTTCGAACGGTGCGACTTTTATGCTCGTATGGTAACTGTTATTGTAGGAAAACTCAACTAAAGGATTGCCAGATACTCGAGATAAAACGTCCATTTCTGTCTAAAATAATTGAGATAGGTACCCCATGACATGCCACGATTTCTTTCAGGTACAGCTCAGCAAGCTTTCCAGTGCTATCCTTTTCTCGGATCTGTAGGAAATGCGCAAACTTTGTTAACCGATCAAGTATCACCCATATCATATCGTGCCCTCTAGGGGTCCTGGTAATTTTGTTATGAAGTCCATCGAGATTTCTGTAATTCAGCCTTAACCTTAGCACAGGTTAGGAACTTTCCAACATAGATAGCAACATCGCTTTTAAGCCTCGGCCACCAATAGTATTCCTTCAAGTCTTGATACATTTTGTCCGAGCCTGGATGGATCGAGTATCTCGACTTGTGAGCTTCATTAAAGATGAATTCTCAAATACCGCCATAGAGCGGAACCCAAATACGCCCCTTAAAGTATAAGGTTCCCTCTTCGTTTGGCACCAAATTCTTCAGCATACCTCGGAGGTATTTAGCTCTACGATTCTCCCT
Source organism: Helianthus tuberosus (assembly GCA_030545235.1). Classification (NCBI taxonomy): domain Eukaryota; kingdom Viridiplantae; phylum Streptophyta; class Magnoliopsida; order Asterales; family Asteraceae; genus Helianthus; species Helianthus tuberosus. The sequence goes on along the minus strand of JARYGA010024414.1, from coordinate 20,657 downwards.
CTTAAGGGCTTCTTGTTGTGTGTCATGAATGCGTGCTATGAAGTTCGTCCGAATAGTCATTTCCAATGCTCGAACTCTTAGGGTTTCAACTCTTTCTTTTTGACTTAACGCGTCTGCTACAACGTTTGCCTTTCCAGGATGGTACTTAATCTCACAGTCATAATCGTTTAGCAGCTCGACCCACCGTCGTTGATGCATATTTAGTTCCTTCTGATCAAATATGTGTTGTAGGCTTTTGTGATCTATGAAGATTGTACATTGAGTACCATATAAATAGTGTTGCCAGATCTTCAAAGCGAATACCACCGCGCCTAGCTCCAAGTCGTGCGTGGTGTAATTCCTTTCATGCACCTTCAACTATCTTGAAGCGTAAGCGATGACTTTTTGGCGTTGCATGAGCACGCAACCCAAACCTTGACGTGATGCGTCGCAGTATACCACGAAGTCTTCAGTGCCTTCGGGTAAGGATAGTATCGGTGCATCGCATAGCTTATTTTTTAGCAGTTGGAAGGCTTCTTCCTACTTATCACCCCAGTCGTACTTCTTGTCTTTCTACGTAAGGGTAGTCAGCGGTTGAGCTATCTTGGAGAAATTCTCGATAAACCGTCAGTAATAACCCGCTAAGCCCAAAAATTGTCGAACTTCAGTTGGGGTTTTGGGGGCTTCCCAATTCTTTATTGCTTCTATCTTGGCTGGGTCTACATGAAAGCCCTTCTTGTTCACAACGTGACCAAGGAACTGTACTTCATGAATCCAGAATTTGCACTTTGAGAACTTTGCATAAAGTTTCTCTTTCTTCAGTAGTTCAAGAATGGTCCTGAGGTGTTGCTCGTGTTCTTCTCTCGTTCGCGAGTAAATCAGGATATCATCGATAAATAAAATCACAAATTTATCGAGATATGGTATGCAAACGCGGTTCATTAGATCCATAAATACCGCTGGTGCGTTTGTCAGTCCGAATGGCACCACAAGGAACTCATAATGCCCATAACGTGTTCTGAATGCAGTCTTTGGTACGCTCTACTCTTGGATCCTTAACTGATGGTATCCCGATCGAAGGTCGATCTTGGAATAGTAGCTCAATCCTTGCAACTGATCAAATAAGTCATCAATCCTCGGTAGTTGGTACCGATTCTTGACAGTGAGCTTGTTCAACTCTCTATAGTCGATACACATCCGCAAAGTTCCATCCTTCTTCTTCATAAACAATACTGGAGCTCCCCAAGGAGAGAAGCTTGGCCTTATGAATCCTTTATCCAACAACTCCTGGAGTTGTGTAGATAATTCTTGCATCTCGGATGGTGCAAGCCGATAGGGTGCCTTGGCTACAGGAGCGGCTCCTGGAACCAAGTCTATATAGAATTCGACTTGTCATTGTGGAGGTAGTCCTGGCAGATCTTCGGGAAAAACATCAGGGAATTCCTTCACCACAGGAATGTCTTCGAGTTTCGGCTCCTCAGCCGTCTTATCTACAACATGCGCCAGGAAAGCAACACATCCTTTCCTTAAGCACTTCTGCGCCTTCATACAACTGATGATTCGCAGAGGCACGTCTCGTTTATCTCCATGCACGATGAGAGTTTCATCATTCTCCAGCGGGATGCGAATGATTTTCTCATGACAAACAACTTCAGCCTTGTTCTTGGACAACCAGTCCATTCCGACCACTACATCGAAGCTACCCAATTGAATAGGTAAGAGGTCGATGCTAAATCTTCGCTCACCAAGTTCTAATGTGCAACCCCTAACAACTTCGCCTGATTCAAGAAGTTTACCATTGGCTAGTTCTATGGAATAAGGAATATCTAATCTACTAGATTCTATTCCAAGCATACGTTTAAATTCCACAGACATGAAGCTATAATCGGCACTAGTGTCAAATAGTATGGATGCAAAGTGATTGTTAATGAGAAACGTATCGGTGACCACATTAGGGTCCTCGCGTGCGTTCCTAGCTCCAATCACGAATGCTCGAGCCTGAGCATTGTTCTCCCTTGGGCAATCTTTCTTGAAATGGTCCTTGCTTACACAACCAAAGCATTCTTGGTTCTGCCCAGCTCCATCACCATTCCGGTTACCATTGCCATTGCCATTTCCACCACCGTTTCTATTACCAGCACCGTTGCAGTTTCCATTCCCGTTCCTATTACCACTTCCATTTCCTTTTCCCCAACAGTTCTCAGTATGGTGACCCAGTTTTCCACACTTGTCGCATTTTGGAATGCGACAAACTCCTTCGTGATGACGCTTGCACTGGTTGCAGATGGGCAGAGTGCCCTGGTATCCTCTTGCAGGGGCGTCATTCATGGCTGCAAGAGTTTTCTCCTCCTGAGGCGGGTTGGGGTCGCGCTTCTTATTATTGGAACCCTTGTTGTTTCGTGTCGCTTGACTCAGGTTCGAATGCTTCCTTTTCTTGTCACCAGACGACTCAGCATGCGTCTCGGTCTTTTCAGTTGGATTCAGTGATAACTTCCTCATACGAACAGCATCTTCAGTAAGGCTAACAGCCAGAGTTACAGCCTGAGTGATCGTTTCAGGTTTAGCCGAAGTTACCATGCTGTGAAACTCTGCAGCCAATCCCCATATGTAGCGTTCAACGCGCTTAAATTCGGGAGTCACCATATAGGGGATCACTCTTGACAAATCGTGGAACCATCATGTATAACCAGTAATGTCTGCACCTTCCATGGTCAAGTGCCAGAACTCAGTCTCCAACCTTTGGAGTTCAGCACGAGGGCAATACTTTTCCCTCATTTTCTCCTTCAACTCCTCCCAAGTCATTCCACACGCTGCATCATCTCCCAGGGTTTGGACTTGCAAATTCCACCAAGTCAAAGCCTCATTAACGAATAACCCAGAAACAAAAGTGACTTGCTGATTTGCGGTACACTTGCTCATACGGATAGTGGAATCACTCTTTCTGTCCAGCGTACAAAAGCCACTACACCTCCAGTGCCGTCGTAATTCAGTGGTTTGCAGTCGAGAAACTGCTTGAAGGTGCAGCCTTGAGTTGTGTTTCCTCCAGATGAATCTCCATGCCCATTACGTCTAGCATTGCTTGGTCCTCCACTTTGTCCTGTGCGGTTCGCCTCGTATTGGGCGATAGCTGCGGTGATCCTTTCTTCCAGTAGGGAGTTCGGTTCTTTGACAGTCCTTGGTAGAAGAGGAGGAGGGGGTTGATCAGAATCCTGATTGTTCACAGCTCTCCTAGGTGCCATGTTCTCACAGAACATAACACAACAGGGTTAGACATTTGTTTGATATCGTCACACTAGACAGTAGTAGTATATATACACAGGCATATACCCACATAAGTGACATTAAACAATCCGCCAAACGTATAAATCAATTCATATAGCAACAAACATGCATAAATAGATAAATACTGATGTGTCATAAGATATTCACCGAGTCTTTATACATATCAGCACAACTTGTTACATCATTATTTGCGAAGTAAACAAAATGCGTAAGGGTTACATTACCCCATAGTACAAGTTTAATATATGTAAAAGACAAAATATCTTTCTTCACATTGGCGGTTCTTGTCTTTATACCCTAAATCATTACTCCAATAGAGCATTTAATAGCCTGGGGGAGGGGTGGGTGTTCACGTTTGACCGTTTTCTTGCACTGAAGGAATCTCGTTCGATACGTAACAAGACTTTCTGTGGTTTCTGTGCACCGAATTCCATAATTATGTATGCATCCATAATTACGTAATTCCTTGCACAGTCCGCATAGTTCGTTTCGTCATCGGGTCACTTCCTTCATATAGGCCACTGCTTTCAGACGAAGACACTTGTACCTGTGGTATTCTATTTCTAGTATACGTATATATTAATCATCACACATAGTTGCAAGTAATTTCTAGTCAAAGACAAGTGCTACTCCAGTGTACCCTAAGTTTCGTAGTGTCCTTACTTGACTCTTTGAAAATAGTTTCAGGTAGTGGATGTCGCGGAATGTTTTATGCAATGAAAACTTTTGAAAAAATGTTTTCGTGAGAGGATCCTAAAGATTGTAGTCTAGACTCGAGAAGGAATCCTGGTTCACTACAATCGCAGCTCTGATACCAATCTGTCACACCCCTTTCTAAGTCGGAAGCACGAGGTGTGATCTTGAAAGGTTCTCATTGCATACGAAAGGTAAACTTACTACATGCTCGTAAAATAACTCCAAATGCCATCATCATTGCATAATTAAAACATAATGTAGGTTAAGTGTTTACATCACAAGACAACATATTGTCTGAAAAGTTTACAACTTTATTTAAAAGACGAACATCGAGAACTTGGTTCTTATATCCCACAAAGGATGAAATATAATAACCAATTCCCACAAAAACAAGCATCGGAGTCTCGACACAAGATAGCTAAAAACATAAACAACATCCGAGAGCAAGAGTGTGACAGCGCGCACTTCCACTTTAGTTACCTGAAATACATGTGAGTTTTTGGAAAATCGTCAACATAATGTTGGTGTGAATTCATGCAGTTTTTGTATTGAACGTTTATATACTTGAATGAAAACATGGTATGTAATTTGTATGAAACAAGTATTTCTGTAAATATAAGGAAATCGAGATCGCTAATGGTTTGCAAGGCCATTAACATGTGACACGACATAGGAAGCATCCAAACCATAGGCATTTTTAGCTGTCGAATCCACGACTGTCGATTCACGACTAGAGACACAAAAGCACTACTTGGTAATAGAGTGGCCAAGAGTGTGGCTGCCTGAAACCCATTAGATCTAACCTTTTGTTCTGCGGTCTTGGTATGTAACTGATTAATGGTGCTTATGGCACCCTATTAGTGACATGATCTAAAGTATCATTCCTTAGTTTTCGTATTCAACATGCCATAACACATGTATTTTTAAAAAATCTTGACATGGTTTCCCCTAAAATTGGAGGTTTCCTATGTTTTCAAAACATGTGTTTATTTTCTTTTCAATCATCAAAACAATTTGCAACGACAATCAATAATGAAATCAACACTTACCAAGTGCCAAAATCATGTAATTTACCTAACAACATGAACTTGAACTTTCATAAAAACTTGTGGTAATTTGGTAATGTGTTTAGTAGGTTTAGTTACCCTTTAAAGTGTGTTTACTTCTTTAAAAGTTTCATTCTTGAAAGATTTAGGTGTTTGCAACTTGTAAACATGTTTTATAAAAACATTTCTTTATGAAATCTTCTTGCTTCCCAAGTGTTTCTACACTAGTTTAACCCTTAAAAATAGTGTTTGTTTATGTAAAAACCAAGTCTATGTAAATATTTGTTATTTAACTTAGTTTCTTTGGAAAACTATTTTGGAAATCATCCACTTACAAGACTTGTATTTTGTTTAAATCATCTTTACATATGAAACAAATTTCATCATTCAAGTTCATGTATACAAAGTATGATCATCTTGGTCTTTCACAAGATCATCACCTTAATTTACTAGATCATGTGTTTAATCACAATCTAGTAGGTTTCATATGATGTCTAATATCATAAACACAAATCATCAATCATCAAGAAGCAAATCAACTCTAATCAACATGTATTCTTATGTTATTAAGCTTATGTTAAAGTTTCATGATTATGTTCTTTAGTGTTCTTCAAGATTAACAATGTTCATCATCTTTTAACCAACAAAATTAGAAGTAACAAGGGATGATAAAGGCCTTACTACTAGCTCTATGGCTAGGGATGAACACAAGAAGTTGAAAGTGCCAAAAGTGATGGATAATAGCAAATGGAAGAGGTCCTTCAAGATCCACAAGCTCCAAACTTCCTTAGTCACGTTCTAGCACCTTGTGATAACTTGGGATTGTATGAGAATTGGTTGAAGATGGTAGTGGTGAGGCATCTTGTTCTCCCCGAAATTGAGCAAGAGAGGGAGAGATGGAGTTTGTGTTAATGTGTGAGAGATAATGAAACCTTAATCCACCAAATTCTTCTTATAACCAAGCTTATGTATTTACCATTATGTATTGTGTCTTCTAAGTACAAAGCATATCCAAGATCATGATCTTAAGAGATCCTATAAGATCAAAGGAAATCACAAGTGGGGGACCCACTTGTGACCGTCAATTGGAAGGGGGGGGGGTATAAGTTGTAGTTTAATGGTAAGTTAAGCATATTAGTTGAAATCCAAGTGTAGTGTTTAGTGTTTATGCATATTATGTGTTATATAGTGCGTTAGGGTGTTCGGGGATCATTACTAGCTCAAAAATAATAAAACAATGCTTCTAGTATAATTTTGGTGTTTCGGGTAGTGTCCGGTTGTTCGGTTAGATACCGGTTCGTTAAAGTGCTAAATTATACTGTTTAATGTCTTTTTGTACCCTTTTGTGACAGTTTCAATTCCCGACACTTTGTAAGTTATTTTGGACAATTAAAACATGAATTATGCATGATATTTTAGTGTTAAAATGTTGATTAGAGCTGAATTATTGCTGAAATATGTAAAATTCAGCGTTTAAAGGGTGTTTCGGGTGCTTTTTAATGCATAGTTTAGCTTCCGGAAAGTTTATATGTTAACCCTTGTATCGATACTTGGATTTTAATGTTTTTAGACGTTGGACCTACTCCTAGGCTCTTATTCCATTATCTGACTGCTTTCTGTAGAGTTGCTGACACAGTGTGTCTTACTGCTGAGTTTACTAGTCTTTCTGACGCAACGCTAACAGTAATGCATAAAGCAATATTTGAAGTATAAAACGTACATGAATTGTCACACCCTAACTTTTGCGGAAGCGTGGTTTATTTGGTGTGATCTCTTAATACCATAGCAACAATCACAACAATGCTACATGATAAAAACAGGAGATGTTTATCCATTAATAAAGTTTAGAAACTACCACAATACCATTGTTTAAAAACAGCAATACCAAATTAAGTTACAACCCATGACGTGTTTAAATGAGTTCACAAGACTCAACAAAAGTACTTAAATAAAACCTGAGTTTAGAATTATGTATCCCGTCCAGGAAAGGGATACACCTCCTAAACTCAACAACCCTGGATAACATCTTTTATTCAAACGCAGCTTGACACATGCATACCCCGCCAGATCCACTAGTTTCCTGAAATACATGTAGTTTGAAAAATCAACAAAAGTTGAGCGAGTTCATGTGTATGTGAGTATGTATAAACCTTTGTATTCAATGTATGTATGTATGTCCCGGTATGATTGCAAACAAGGAAAAGATCACCAATGGTTTGCAAGGCCACTGATATGTGTGACGGTGTATGAAGACTCAAACCTAGCAAAGTTGTACCGGGCTCCTGGCTGGAAGACATAGTCACCACTATAGGTCGCCCCGGCCTCATGGGTGTGGGCTCGCTACACCCAAATAGATCTATCACTCATGCCCCTCGGTCCTACAACGAGGATTGATGGTCCTAAGTATTCGCCTACCCTATCACATGATCTATGGTTCTTTCCTAGGCTAATCATACCAATAGTATTGTAAGTATCCCTTTGTGACATGTATTCCACCCCCGAAGTAAGTAAACAAAACAGTTTAAGAAAAGGGGGACATGAACTCACAGTAGTGGGTCTTCAGTATCGTCAACTCAAACTCTGTCAGCTACACAACAACCTACAACGTACTAATGTCTATTAGACGAACGGGCCGTGCCTTGGCTTAGAGTTTAATGTTTTGAGTTGCGTTTCTTAAGTCTCCGAATATTATTCCAAGTTATAATTATTAGTTAAAATAATAATTATTTTAACTTTAAATTATATTTAGTTTTGGAATAATTGTTTAATCGATATTTTTGTATTAATACTTCCCAAGTATTTTAACTTCGTATTTCCTTCCCAATGATGGGGGTATTTATACATGTATATTGTAGTTCCGAAATAATATATCTTTAAGTCCCACTTAGAAAATATATATATAACTTATTTGTCCATGATAATGTATTCCAAAATATATATATTTTCCCAAAAATAATATATTTTCACTTCTTGTATCCAAAACAATATTTACCAAAAATGTATTCGTAAAAGTATTTTCCGGAATATTTCATAAGTTATGTTTTTGCGTTCGGTTACACAATATCGAGTGTGTAACTTAAATATTTATTCCGTGAGGTTTTTGGTATTATTTTGGAGTAGTAATTTTCATGGTATTTTGTAAGTTATATTATTTTACCCTAAAATAATATAACTTGTTCGCAAATCATACAAATTTTCACACAAGCGTCTTGATATAAAATATATATTCTAAATATATATTTATCCCTTTTTATTTACGAAAACCAACCTCCGACACTTTGTATTTTTGTAACAAAACCTATGGCGAAGTTTATTTTGAAAAACAAAGTTAAAAACATATTTGTAAACACTTGTTAGAAAAATATTTTCTAAGTGTTTACATTTTCAGAAAATTTCGCCATAGCTTCCTTTGAAAACGGAGGTGTCCATGCTAATAAGCATATCATTTTCTTTTCCAAAAATCATTCAAACCATCAACAAACATACTCTAAACAATATTACACTTACCAAGTGCAAAACTATCCCATTTAATATACAACATGAACTTGATGTTTTATAAAAACGCGTAGTGACTTGGTAAGGCGTTTAGTGGCCTTAGTTACCTTCCAAAAGATGTTTACTTTTGTTAAAATCTTATTCTTGAAATCTTTAGATGTTCACAACTTGTGAACACATTTTACAAAAATATTTATTTACCACATCTTCTTGTTTTACTAGCATCCATATACTTATTTTATTTCCAAAAATAGTGTAAGTATATGTAAGAATCATGATCTTTCAAAAACCGTCTTTTAACTTGGTTTCTTTAGAAAAAATCGTTCACAAGTCTTGGATTTACAAGTTTATAGTTCACTTGGTTTGTTACTTTGTAAGAAAATCATTTTTACTTGCAAGTTCATGTTTAATCTAGAAGATGATTATTTCATGAAAACACATAATCATCTCCTAACTTGTTAAACCATGTTTTTTTTTAATCATATTCTAAGAAGTTCCATATGATGATCAATCATCATATTACTACTAATCATCAAGCAAACATCATACATTCACTAAACAACATCATATCGACCATATATCATCATATATCATCTTTATGTTTAAGCTTTTAGTTTATGATCTTTAGTGTTCTTGTATAATTCAACATAATATAATCTTTAACCACTAAAAACATGAAGTATCAAGAGTTTAAAGAAGTCTTACAACTAGCTTAAAGCTAGGGAAGATCAATGGAGAAAAATGAGTGGATAAAAGCTTGTGGTAGAGGTCCTTCAAGTTCTGAGCCCACCAAACCTTCTAATACACCTTTGAGCACCTTGTGATGGCCTTGGATATGATGAGTGAAAATCGAAAATAGTGGTGTGAGTGGGGAGGTGTTCGGCCGAGCTTTTATGTGAGGGAGAGAAGAAAGTGGAGTGGATGAAGATGATGAGTTGATTAGTTTCTTATAACCCACTAACTTCTATTATCCATTAGTCAACATGTCCACTCAAGTACATGCAATATCTTGCCAAATCCCAAGGAGATCATGGAGGAGATTTAGGAGGATATTTAACAAATCTTGGAGTGGGGCCTCCCTAATGAGCCATAGGTTATATGGGGGGGGGGGTTAGATGAAAATTATTGGTAGATAATTTAATTAGTGGAAGGTGTTAAGTGTTAAGTCTTGTGTATAGTATGTTACATGAATTATGTAATGTGTTATAGTGCTCGGGAACCATAACTAGCTCAGAAAAATAAAAACAATGTTTCTGGTAATATTTTAGTGTTTCGGGTAATGTCCGGTTGTTCGGTTAGATACCGTTCCGTTAAAGTGCTAAGTTATTCCGTATAGTGTCTTTTATGTAACTTTTTGTGACCCTCTTAATTCCCGACACTTAGGAAAGCATACAGGACCATTTTGCCATATTTTTGCATGTTACTAGCATGTTAAAATGCTAAATTTTTGTTAATTAATGCAGAATTCTGCACTTTGAGTGGGTTTTAGGCACTTTCCGGCACTTAAACTATCACCTACTGACGCAGTTTTATGGTCCTCACTTCCCTACACTCCATACTAGTGTAGTACCTTGTCTCTGGCTCATACTGGGCCTCAAAACACTGTCTGTCTATGTACTGGCACTGTCAGTATATTTCTGAGTTATCCGCTCACTGTGCTAACTGTGCTTTGTGCATCAAGTATGTCACTAAAGTTTGTATGTAATATATGGTGTAACAGTATGAAATGTGATGCACATGTATGTATGATGCAGAAATCATAAAGCAGTTTAAGTCATCACTTGTAATTAAGCACAGTCATCAAGCATGAATTAATATTAATTAATTGTACGGATACCTATAATTATGAGGGTTGTCACATTCTCCCCCTGTTAAGAAAATTTCGTCCTGAAATTTTAGTTCTGCTGCTAGATGCAGGGGTCTTGGGGAATAAATGTGGGTATTTTTCTTTCATGCGATCCTCATGCTCCCACGTGAATTTCGGGCCATGTCGTGCATTCCATCGAACTTTGACGAGTTTGACACTACTCCGTCATGTTTTGTTGACCTTCCAATCCGTGACCTCAACAGGTTCTTCAGTGAAGTGGAGTGTGTCATCAATATGAACCTCGTCGGCAGGAATGACCACCATCTCTTGAGTTGGACACTTTTTCAGATTAGATACATGAAATGTATCATGAACGCCATTCAGCTCAGCAGGTAAATCCAACTTGTATGCTACAAGACTAATCCCTTTCAGGATTTTGAATGGACCAATGTATCTGGGGTTCAACTTCCCACGCTTCCCAAAGCGTGCCACACCCTTCCAGGGTGAAACCTTCAACAAAACCATATTTCCCACCTCAAATTCCAGAGGTTTCCTTCTTCGGTCCGCATAACTCTTTTGACGATCACAAGCCGCTTTGATGCGCTCTCGGATCTGTATAATCTTGTCAGTCGTTTCCTGAACCAATTCCGGGCCAACAAGCTGTCTATCATCCGCGTCAGCCCAGCATAATGGTGATCGACACTTGCGCCCATAGAGAGCTTCGAACAGTGCGGCTTGAATGCTTGCATGATAACTGTTATTATATGAAAATTCAACCAATGGTAGGTGAGTGTCCCAACTTCCACCTAAATCCATTACGCAAGCTCGCAACATGTCTTCCAATGTTTGAATCGTCTGTCTGCGGATGAAATGCAGTACTTAGATTCAACTGAGAGCCAAAAGCTTCTTGGAAGGATTGCCAAATCCTTGACATGAATCTTCCATCTCTATTAGAGATAATTGAGAGAGATACTCCATGTCGTGCAACAATCTCTCTCAGGTATAGCTCAGCTAGTTTACTCGTGTTATCCTTCTCCTTGATTTCCAAAAAGTGTGCAGATTTTGTTAAACGGTCTACAATTACCCAAATCGTATCATGGCCCTTGGGCGTCCTTGGTAATTTCATTATAAAGTCCATCGAAATCTGCTCCCATTTCCATTGGGGTATCTCATGTTATTGCAGGAGACCTGAGGGCTTCTGGTATTCGGCCTTAACCTTGGTGCAAGTTAAACATTTGCCAACATATACCGCAACATCGCCTTTCGTCCTCGGCCACCAGTAGAAATCCTTTAGGTCTTGGTACATTTTATCCGATCCAGGATGGATCGAGTACCGAGATTTGTGAGCTTCATCAAAAATAACGTTTCTCAAACCACCAAACAAGGGAACCCAAATTCGTTTCATGACACACAACGTTCCTTCCCCGTTTGGTACCAACTACTTCTCCATCCCACGGAGATATTCATTCTCAATGTTCCTTTCTTTGAGAGCTTCTCTCTGCGCGGCACGAATGCGCAACGAGAGGTCCGTTTGTATGACCATTTCCAAAGCCCTAACCCTTATGGGCTTGATCCTTTCCTTCCGACTTAGGGCATCGGCGACCACATTCGCCTTCCCTGGGTGATATTTGATCTCACAATCATAATCATTCAATAGTTCTACCCAACGTCTGTGTCTCATGTTAAGCTCTTTCTGATCAAATATGTGCTGCAGGCTCTTGTGATCAGTATAGATTGTGCATCGCGTGCCATATAAGAAATGTCGCCAGATCTTCAATGCAAATACCACCGCGCCCAATTCCAAATCATGCGTGGTGTAATTTTTCTCGTGGACCTTCAACTGGCGAGAAGCATATGCTATAACCTTCTGACGCTGCATTAATACATACCCCAGACCTTGACGCAAGGCGTCGCAATATACCACGAAGTCGTCAGTGCCTTCGGGTAGAGATAAAATTGGGCGTCACAAAGCTTATTTTTCAACAACTGAAACGCTTCTTCTTGCTTGTCTCCCCATTCATACTTCTTGTCTTTCTGTGTAAGGGAGGTCAAAGGTTGAGCGATTTTTGAGAAATCCTCAATAAACCTGCGATAATATCCAGCCAAGCCTAGGAATTGTCGAATCTCGGTTGGCGTCTTAGGAGTCTCCCAATTCTTGATCGCTTTGATCTTTGCGGGATCCACATGAATTCCATTTCCATTAACTACATGACCAAGAAACTGAACTTCGCGTAACCAGAACTCATACTTCGAGAACTTTGCGTAAAACTTCTCCTTTTTAAGCAGCTCTAGAACAGCTCTTAAGTGTTGCTCATGTTCTTCTTTCGTCTTTGAGTAGATCAAAATGTCATCAATAAACACAATCATGAACTTTTCGAGGTATGGCTTACAAACTCTGTTCATTAAGTCCATGAACACGAGTGGCGCGTTTGTCAACCCGAACGGCATAACCAGGAACTCGTAATGTCCATAGCGAGTCCTAAAGGCCGTCTTTGGAATACTTTCCTCTTGTATTCTCAACTGGTGATATCCCGATCGAAGATCAATCTTTAAGTAAAAGCTTGAACCTTGTAATTGATCGAACATGTCATCAATTCATGGCAAAGGATATCTATTCTTGATTGTTAACTTGTTCAGCTCCCGGTAGTCGATACACATGCAAAAACTACCATCCTTCTTTTTGACGAACAAAACTGAAGCTCCCCAAGGAGAGAAGCTTGGTCTGATAAATCCCTTGTCTAACGGTTCCTGAAGTTGTGTCGACAACTCCTGCATTTCCGAAGGCGCAACTCGATAGGGTGCCTTAGCTACAGGCGCGGCGCCTGGAACTAAGTCAATATGAAACTCGACTTGCCTTTGCGGCGGTAATCCTGGCAAGTCTTCTGGAAAGACTTCAGGATACTCCTTCACGACTGGAATATCTTCTATCTTCGGCTCAGTGGCTTCTTTATCCACAACGTGTGCCAAGAAGGCAACACATCCCCTCTTCAAACATTTTCGAGATTTCAAACAGCTAATGATCCTCAGAGGCGTATCGTGCTTCTCTCCGTGTACCACAATCGTTTCTCCGTTCGCCATTGGGATGCGAATGGTCTTCTCGTGACATACAATCTCAGCTCTGTTGCTTGACAACCAATCCATCCCTACTACCACGTCGAAGTTTCCCAACTCGACTGGCAGTAGATCCAGTGTAAACTCGTGTTCTCCCAGCTCTATTATGCATCCTCTGATGACTTCATTCGTTTCAACTAGCTTTCCATTAGCCAGTTCAATTGAGTATGGAATGTCTAACTTACTAGCAGTTAACCCAAGCATTTTCTTAAATTCTAGCGATACAAAACTATAGTCGGCACCAGTATCAAATAGCACAGATGCAAAGCGTTGATTAATAGGGAACGTACCAGTAACGACATTTGGATCCTGGCGTGCTTCCCTCGCACCGATATTGAAAACTCTTCCTTGTGCTTGATTGAGTTTTGGGCATTCACGCTTGAAGTGCCCGATGTCTCTGCAGTTAAAACATCCCGGTCCTCGACCGTTACCATTTCCATAACCACCATGATCATTGTTTTGGTTGCGATTCCCAGCTTGATTTGCAAAGTTACCACGATTTCTGTTTCCGCCATTCCCTCCTTGCGGACGGTTCCTATTCTCATTACCTCCGCAGTTTTTGTTACCAAAACCCCTTTGGCCACCACGGCCAGTACCAACCCAACAAGTTTCTTTCGAGTGACCAGTTCTTCCACAAGATTCACACTTTCCAGACCGGCATCTGACACGCGTTACACTTGGGCAAGGTGCCCATATACCCTTTTCCTTTGGCCTTGACCGGTGCGCTCGTCTCATCTTTCTTGTTCGAACTACTGGTGCCTTTCTTAAAGTTAGAGAACTTCCTTTTGTTCTCTCCCGAGGATTCAACATGTGTCTCCTTTTTCTTTGGATCAGAAATTGAAAACTTGTTTAACCGAATAGCCTCCTCAGTCAGTGACACTCTCAGATCTATAGCTTCAGTAATCGTTGCAGGCTTTGAAGATGTTACCATGCTCATGATCTGGGGTGCCAACCCCCAGATGAAACGCTCCACGCGTTTGAATTCAGGAGTAACCATATATGGTACCACGTGTGACAGATCATGAAATCTCTGAACATACTCGGCGATTTTCGGGCCGTCCATTTTAAGGTTCCAGAATTCAGTTTCTAATTTATGGATTTCCGCCCTGGAGCAGTATTTCTTCCGCATGAGCTCCTTCAGCTTATTCCAAGTCAACGCATAAGCCGCTACCTCTCCCAGGGTTTGGACCTGGAGATTCCACCATGACAGCGCTCCATCTATGAACAGACCGGAGATGTAGGTAACTTGCTAATCTGGTGCGCATTTGCTCATTCTTAACACGGAATCCGTCTTCTCTGCCTAGCGAACAAAACCCACAGCACCTCCGGTGCCGTCAAAATTCAGCGGTTTGCAGTCTAAAAACTACTTAAAAGTACAGCCTATACAAGTAACGTCATTCACAGAAAGCATTAGCAATTGCACATGGAATGTCCAAATGTAATGTAATGTGTCTCAAGCGACTTAAACATTACCATGTGGTGGGTTGTTCCTTGAAGAATTCCCGCTTGTTTCGGCGCGTGAGGCCTCGTAATCCTCTATTGCTTAGGAGATCCTTTCTTGTAATTCGGCCTCAGTAGTAGGTAAGCGATTTTCCATTCGGGGAGGCATCTTCTATAAGAAGATTGTATTGGTCAAGTCATAATAAGTATAATGAGTACGTAACACGCGCATGTAATAACATTCATCAACACAATAACACATAACATCGCATGTTATATCACAAAACAAATAATCCAACAACGCATGTAATGAGAATTTTGCGATTGAGCTATCATATAACAAGACCACAAGTACAGTTTACAAGTTTTACAAATGTATCATACACCAAAAGAGACTAAGGGTCACATCGCCCTTGTCTGAATCGTCTAACCATCTACAACAACCAAAAGTCAAATGTCAAAAGTCATAATGTCAAAATGTGGTCTTCAAAATGTTGTGCAGTCAGGCTCAATAGCTGAATTCTCATCAAAAGTAATGCTACCTGCATCAAACCAAAAACCTCAAGCTGATGGGGGAGGAGGAGGAGGTGGAGGAATGAAAAGCAAACGGCGCAGATGCACCAAATCCTCCTCGAGTGCGTGCACAATACGCAACAAACAAGCGATCTGCTGCTCCATCGTCATAAATCGGATGTGGAAATCCGGATAAGGAAATAGTGGAGCAGGTGGAAAAGCAGTCTATGATGGATCAGCAAATGGTGGAGGATGTGGGATCCTCTCTAGCTCAGCGACTCTCCGACTCAACATATCCTGCTGTAACTGCAAGGATAGAAGTATATCATCCGTAGAGTACCCAACGTGAAAGGGATGGTATGGATCTGACAAAGGCATGACGTTGGGCGAAGACCACATAAATGGCTCGCCTGTGGGTGCAGAGGAAAAAGCAGTGTGTGCAGCAGGTGCAAATGGGGGCATAAACGGAAAGGCTGCTGACATAGGTGGTATGTGATTGTGCTGCTAAGTAGAAGGTCCTTCCCCTAGACAGGGAGGAGGTATGTCCTGAAGAAAAGTGACGGGCAAATCCATGCGGTGGACATCTGACACGTGCGGGTGAAACTGTGCGACATCAAAGGGTGCCTGAACAAGTGCAGCAGGGGGAGTAACTGGTCTGACATGAGGAGGATAGTCGTCGTCATCCTCAATCCACCCATTGCGGGTGTGAGCATATCTAGGGTCAACGTGGGTAGCAAAAGGGGCGCGATCAATAAGCATAGGTATAGGGTCAGGCAGGGGTGCAACAACAACAGGAACATCAACAACTGGTCGTAAAATAACTGGAACATCAACAACTGGTGGTGCAATAACTGGTGCATCAACAACTAGCGGTGCATCAACAGGGATAGGGTCGTGCACAGGTAAAGGGTCGTGAGCAAAAACGGGCTTTGGTGCTAACTCAGGCTCTGGGTCGGCGGGAGTAGGCTCATGATCAGCGGGTATATCGAAGTGCTGATCATCAGGGATAGCAGGTGCCTCAACAGGCTACTCCTCAGGGATAAACTCCATCTCATGGTTTGAATCAAAATCGTGTGGGAAGTCATGGATGAACCCCAAACCCAGCTGCGAAACGGGCGCTGCAGACATCGCAGTGTCGGAATCAGTGTCTGAGGGATACCGCTGTAATCCCAATGCATGAAGCATAGAAGATGAAATGGACCCAAAAGAATCGTGACCAGACGAATCGTGACTAGACTGGTCAGATAAAACCTCCATAACAAGAACCTCGGCCGGAATAACAATGGCATCAACAACAGGAACCTCATCAATAGGAATAGCAACATCGTCGTCAATCAGAGCCCTGCCATCCTGGTCATCCTCAGGGGGACCCTCGATGAAGAGATCGACGTCATCATCGGACATATAGTCAAGAGGCAAATCCTCCAAAGGAAATGCAGCCAGCGGAAAAGGAGCAGGGATCTGAATGAGAGGTAGATCCCCATCATGGAAACCATCAGCTAAAGGTAAATCATCTCTGAAATCCGGTAAGGCGAAGGGCTGAAAGTCATCGTCGTCACTGCTCGTGGTATCTGAAGTGAAAACCTCATCCTTTGGAAGGGTCTCGTCGTCTGATACTATAGCTATAGGGTCCAGTGTGTCTGACACTCCACTCTCGGAGGATGATGACATGGTGTCTGTAACACAACCACAACATATGCACATATACAATCAGCAAATAAGCATGCATGTAATAACAATGTAAGCAAGTAATCATCCTAGTCTTCCCCAGACTATCCCACCCAGCCTCTCAGACTGAACTCCCCAGTCTCTCAGACTAAAACTCCCCAGTTTCCCAAACTGAACTACCCAGTCTCTCAGACTAACTCCCTGGTCTCTAAGACCAACTCCCTGGTCTCTAAGACCAACTCCCTGGTCTCTAAGACCAAATCACTGGTCTCTAAGACCAATTCCCTGGTCTCTAGGACCAAATCCCTGGTCTCTAGGACCAACCCCCTGGTCTCTAAGACCAAATCGCTCAAATCCCTGGTCTCTAAGACCAACTTCCCCAGTCTCTAAGACTAAACCTCCCTCAGTCTCTAAGACTGAACCTCCCTCAGTCTCTAAGACTGAACCTCCCTCAGTCTCTAAGACTGATCCTCCCTCAGTCTCTAAGACTGAACCTCCCTCAGTCTCAAAGACTGAACCTCCCTCAGTCTCTAAGACTGAATTATAAACATAAATTTGGAAATGTGTGTTTGTGTCTTTTGTTTGTAAAAAGTTTGTTCCCTGGATCTGGACGTTTTGTGTATGCAATGTAAAAATGTTTTCGTAAGAGCCTTGATGATCATAGTCTAGACTCGAGAAAGAATCCTAGTTCGCTATGATCGAGGCTCTGATACCAAGCTGTCACACCCTGACTTTTGCGGAAGCGTGGTTTATTTGGTGTGACCTCTTAATACCATAGCAACAATCACAACAATGCTACATGATAAAAACACGAGATGTTTATCCATTAATAAAGTTTAGAAACTACCACAATACCATTGTTTGAAAACATCAATACCAAATTAAGTTACAACCCATGACGTGTTCAAATGAGTTCACAAGACTCAACAAAAGTACTTAAATAAAACCTGAGTTTAGAATTATGTATCCCGTCCAGGAAAGGGATACACCTCCTAAACTCAACAACCCTGGATAACATCTGTTATTCAAACGCAACTCGACACATGCATACCCCGCCAGATCCACTAGTTTCCTGAAATACATGTAGTTTGAAAAATCAACAAAAGTTGAGCGAGTTCATGTGTATGTGAGTATGTATAAACCTTTGTATTCAATGTATGTATGTATATCCCGGTATGATTGCAAACAAGGAAAAGATCACCAATGGTTTGCAAGGCCACTGATATGTGTGACGGTGTAGGAAGACTCAAACCTAGCAAAGTTGTACCGAGCTCCCGGCTGGAAGACATAGTCACCACTATGGGCCGCCCCGGCCTCATGGGTGTGGGCTCGCTACACCCAAATAGATCTATCACTCATGCCCCTCGGTCCTACAACGAGGATTGATGGTCCTAAGTATCCGCCTACCCTATCACATGATCTATGGTTCTTTCCTAGGCTAATCATACCAATAGTATTGTAAGTATCCCTTTGTAACATGTATTCCACCCCCGAAGTAAGTAAACAAAACAGTTTAAGAAAAGGGGGACATGAACTCACAGTAGTGCGTCTTCAGTATCGTCAACTCAAACTCTGTCAGCTACACAACAACCTACAACGTACTAATGTCTATTAGACGAACGGGCCGTGCCTTGGCTTAGAGTTTAATGTTTTGAGTTGCGTTTCTTAAGTCTCCGAATATTATTCCAAGTTATAATTATTAGTTAAAATAATAATTATTTTAACTTTAAATTATATTTAGTTTTGGAATAATTGTTTAATCGATATTTTTTTATTAATACTTCTCAAGTGTTTTAACTTCGTATTTCCTTCCCAAGGATGGGGGTATTTATACATGTATATTGTAGTTCCGAAATAATATATCGTTAAGTCCCACTTAGAAAATATATATAACTTATTTGTCCAAGATAATGTATTCCAAAATATATATATTTTCCCAAAAATAATATATTTTCACTTCTTGTATCCAAAACAATATTTACCAAAATGTATTCGTAAAAGTATTTTCCGGAATATTTCATAAGTTACATTTTTGCGTTCGGTTTCACAATATCGAGTGTGTAACTTAAATATTTATTCCGTGAGGTTTTTGGTATTATTTTGGAGTGGTAATTTTCATGGTATTTTGTAAGTTATATTATTTTACCCTAAAATAATATAACTAGTTCATAAATCATACAAATTTTCACACAAGCGTCTTGATATAAAATATATATTCTAAATATATATTTATCCCTTTTTATTTACGAAAACCAACCTCCGACACTTTGTATTTTTGTAACAAAACCTATGGCGAAGTTTATTTTGAAAAACAAAGTTAAAAACATATTTGTAAACACTTGTTAGAAAAATATTTTCTAAGTGTTTACATTTTTAGAAAATTTCGTCATAGTTTCCTTTGAAAACGGAGGTGTCCATGCTAATAAGCATATCATTTTCTTTTCCAAAAATCATTCAAACCATCAACAAACATACTCTAAACAATATTACACTTACCAAGTGCAAAACTATCCCATTTAATATACAACATGAACTTGATGTTTTATAAAAACGCGTAGTGACTTGGTAAGGCGTTTAGTGGCCTTAGTTACCTTCCAAAAGATGTTTACTTTTGTTAAAATCTCATTCTCGAAATCTTTAGATGTTCACAACTTGTGAACACATTTTACAAAAATATTTATTTACCACATCTTCTTGTTTTACTAGCATCCATATACTTATTTTATTTCCAAAAATAGTGTAACTATATGTAAAAATCATGATCTTTCAAAAACCGTCTTTTAACTTAGTTTTACTTTAGAAAAATCATTCACAAGTCTTGGATTTACAAGTTTACTAGTTCACTTGGTTTGTTACTTTGTAAGAAAATCATTTTTACATTCAAGTTCATGTTTAGTCTAGAAGATGATTATTTCATGAAAACACATAATCATCTCCTAACTTGTTAAAACATGTTTTTTTTTAATCATATTCTAACAAGTTCCATATGATGATCAATCATCATATTACTAGTAAGCATCAAGCAAACATCATACATTCACTAAACAACATCACATCAACCATATATCATCATATATCATCTTTATGTTTAAGCTTTTAGTTTATGATCTTTAGTGTTCTTGTATAATTCAACATAATATAATCTTTAACCACTAAAAACATGAAGTATCAAGAGTTTAAAGAAGTCTTACAACTAGCTTAAAGCTAGGGAAGATCAATGGGGAAAAATGAGTGGATAAAAGCTTGTGGTAGAGGTCCTTCAAGTTCCGAGCCCACCAAACCTTCTAATACACCTTTGAGCACCTTGTGATGGCCTTGGATAGGATGAGTGAAAATCGAAAATAGTGGTGTGAGTGGGGAGGTGTTCGGCCGAGCTTTTATGTGAGGGAGAGAAGAAAGTGGAGTGGATGAAGATGATGAGTTGATTAGTTTCTTATAACCCACTAAATTCTATTATCCATTAGTCAACATGTCCACTCAAGTACATGCAAGATCTTGCCAAATCCCAAGGAGATCATGGAGGAGATTTAGGAGGATATTTAACAAATCTTGGAGTGGGGCCTCCCTGATAAGCCGTAGGTTATATGGGGGGGGGGGGTAGATGAAAATTATTGATAGAT
>JARYGA010024413.1:0-84502 GCA_030545235.1 Helianthus tuberosus | reverse complement strand
AAAGTTGTGCCATCAAGATCCCTACTCCTTGGGGGGGGTAGTTAAAGTGGAAAGCGATCAACATGAGGTAAAAGAATGTTTTTCCTCCTCAATAAAGGCTTCAATAAAGTCCAAAGCAGGATAGCAATTAAAGATACGAGCCCATGATATCGTGGAAGCCTCAGAGCAAGATGTTAAGAAAATTATCCTAGATCAGGATAATCCAGATATCTCGCTGCTCGTAGGAGCTAATATCCCTCAGGATATTGAGAATAAGCTAATTAATTTTCTAAAATGCAGGATGTCCACGTTCGCATGGAAGCATGAGGATATGAAAGGTATTTCTAAAGATATTATAACTCATAAGCTTGGGATTGACAGGTCTTTCAAGCCCGTTCAGCAGAAAAGAAGGAAGTTTGCTCCTGAAAGAAACACAATCATACAGGAAGAGGTTGAAAGATTATTAAAGTCCAAGATTGTTTTGGTAAAAAATCAAGCAATGATAATGCAACCAAACTTTCCGTTGTGAGGTATGATGCTTGAATCAATGAACAACACTAAGGATCACTCAGAAATTAAATGAATAAGTGACACAAAGATTTATACGAGGAAAAATCCCTTGATCAATGAATGATCTCCGGCATAATAAAACCTCGGGTGATGGAAACTACCGATCACCAACTCAAATTAAACAAGAAATGTATTACAACTTCGGATGATAACGAGCTAATAACAAGGATCACTATAGTGTAATGTGCAAAAAAGTGTGTAATCGCCAAGTGAATTGTAAAGAGCTGGTGAGAGCAGTTGCGAGTATGTGTGTTAAGCCAAAAATAGCCAAGTGTTTCTATTTAGCCCGCTATCTCGTTTATAAATGGAAAATATCTAAGCTAACAAACATTCCGCATTTGGTGCAAGTCCTCCACGACTCCCACAACGTCCATTTCAGCCATGCACGTGCGGAATAAATATGGAATATTCTCCAGGAATATCGCCAAGACCAAGTCCAAGCTCGTACTCCTACAAAACAACATCATATTCAAAGCAGACAATCGTTAGTATAAGGATCCTTACGATGATCCATGATCCTGATCTTGCAATACTTCTGAGGATCACTAATTCAAACAGAAGTAAGGATCACTAAACCCAACAGTAATTGAGGATCACTGATCATTGAAAAAATCCTCCCCTAACAATTGCCCCCAAAATATAAGGAGTAAAAATGTAAATAACGAGTTATATTTTTGTTCTTATCCGTAACAAATCAACGGATAACTAGCCGTTGTAGTCGGACTAGCCGTTACGAGCATGACGTTGTTGAGGTGACTATCCTGCAAAACCATCATTATAAATTGAAGTTATGGATAGGGATCAATTCGCATTTAAATTCAAGAGAAACTCCCTTTAAATCCGCATCCGAAGATCAAGCACGTATCTCTCTTCCTCTTCTCCCTTTACGTTTTCTTTCTCTGTTCATCTTCTTCTCTACCCTCATGACCAAGATGATGCTTAGATCCTCTCCGGCTAAGGATCACACAAAAGACAGTCCTCTCAAGAGCCAGGGGATCATCAAAGATTCAGCGAAAGAAAGATGCTGCTTCACTGATCCACAAATAGACAGAATCCGCCATTGTTTTCCGGCAAACACCGATTTCAAACCATTTGATCCCACCGTTCTAAGTGATTATATTTCTGAAACATGGGTAGCTTTCCCGGTCACACCATTTACAATTGGATACTCATATCCTTTCCCTGAATTCACCCAGTCTTTCTTCTCTCTCACCAGCATTTCCTACATTCAAGCGATGCCAATGATTTAGAGGGTCTTATATACCCTTGAAAGGATCATTGAGCAATAAGGAATTGATATGGGAATGTCGGAGTTTGCGGAGATGTATGACCTCGTTAGCCATGGATCCCACCGATATCTACTAAAACATAAACCTGGTGAAGAACACCCCATCTTCAAAGCAACTAAGAATGACACCAACTGGAAGCGGCGATTCTTCTTTGTCAGAAGGGATTCCATCCCTGATGGAAAGGATCTGCCAAGGAAGTGGAGCACCCATGGTAGGATAGAGGATCCTGAGAAGGATCACCAGACAACCTTGTTTTTGTTTAAGGATCACTAACGTTCTTTTGTTTCTATCTTGTAGCTATTACTGTCTCACACCTCATCACAACACCTGCAACAAAGGAGAGGCTTGCCGCTTTCCAGAGACTTGATCCTGCAAGAAGATCGTTTAAAACAAACACCCAGGATTCTCAGGAAGTATCCTCAGGTTCTGTCACTATGTCGAGTAAGTATCCTGTTTTTTGTATAATTAAATGTTTAAATAAATAGTTAAATAGAAATAGGATAAGGATACTTATCTGTTTTGGGTGTGTAGGCGCTGGAAAACCTTCAAGATCTGCCTCCAAATTCAGTGTCACTGATCTTGACATTGTTCGATCCTCAAAGAAAAAGTCTGCTGCTAGCCCCTCCGTCATAATCCCTAAGGCAACCACTTCAAAGGGAAGAGGTGGAAAGAAAAGGAAGACCTCTGAAGCTGACAACTTAGAAGGCTTGCCTCTTATCCGCCATCAGTTCCTCGAGTACTTTGCAGATGTAAGGATCACTGACTTAGCTTAGTTATCCTATCCACTTGAGGATCATGTGATCCTAACCTTACATTGTCTTCTTTGCAGAAATTTTCCGAAATCGAGGACTAGGTTGGGAATGTTGAAGAGCTTGAGGAGAAATACTGTGACCTCCAAAAAGTGGCGGTGCTCAAGGATCACAAGATTGCTTCCCTTGAAAAGGATCTCAATGTTGCCAAAACTCAGATGCTTACAGCCCAGATCAATGCTGACTATGAGAAGCACGAGACCACGGAGGATGCTAAAGTCTTCGCTGCCATTGCCATGTACAAGACCAAGCTGCAGATGGCCCAAGAAGCTCAGGATCCTGCCTTTGACAGGAGCAACTGGGACATGGAGGGCTGGAAGGCTAGGCTGGCTGAGTTGGAGGATGAAGACGAGGCTGAAGAGGTTCTGGAAATCGAGGCTGGTGGCAGTGGCAAGGATCATGTGAAGGATACTGGAGCTGGAGGAGATGGCGATGCAGCGAAGGTGTAGGCTGCATGGATGGGCGATGAAGGACATTTCTAGACGTAGCCGGAGCCCATTTTTTAAATTTGATAGTTTATTTTGGTTATGGTGTTTTCGTTGAACAATGATGGGTTGTATCTTGAACAATAGTAATTAGGGCTAAGGATCATGGATCCTTTGAACAATAGGTAGGATTACAAATGGTGGAGGGATCCTCTGTTTGGGGGATGAAGCCATTGTGATCCTGCCGTCTTTTGGTTCCTGCACTTTCTAGACCTATGAACAATGGACACCCTTTGCCAACCCATGTGGACGGGCCACGTTTTGCTGGTAGAAACGTGGGTTGGCAATTTTGACAGCCTTAAAGGGTTTAATCTTTTGTGAATAAAATAACTTTAACTTTTTGGCTATCTCCCGTGTTGCCATCCTTGTTAGTACTTTTCTTTTCAATTGTTGTGATATTCATTTTGTCTAAACTTACCAAGTAAAGAAAAAACTTAATAAGTATTCTCAAAAAGTTTAGGATATGATCAAGGATCACATATCCTATAGTCGACAAGTTCCGAAAAGTAGTATATTTTAAGGATCATAAGTTCAGTTGTCAAAGGATAAGGGTCACTCAAATGAATAATGAATAAAATCAAAATAATTAAGGATCATACCTGAGAATCCAAGTTAGGATCCTAACCTTTAACACTTATAATCAGGATAACCCAAAGGACAAACCTTAGTAGAATGTAAGGATCAAGGATCCTTTGTCGTTTGTTTCCAAAAACCTGAAATAGGATACAACTTGGGACTAAGCCAATATAAGATAAGAGTTAGTAACTGGGGACAAGCCCAACAATTCTGGGGACAAGCCCAAAGGATAACTAGGGACAAGCCCAAAGGATAACTAGGGACAAGCCCAAAGGATCGTGTGTAACCTGGAGTATGGCCCTCACTGGCGACTATCCAAACTTAGTGACATGAAAATGCCAAAACCTTAGCTAACGTGAAAACGTTAGAAACCTTAGGAACGGATGTTTGGTACGTCTACCATTATACGTAGGATCCTGAATATAGCCAGTACAATGAAATTGTCAGCCCCTAAAGCGAGTACTGGTCCCATTGCCATGAACTATACCAGGATCATCGTGCGCTACTGGTGAAACTGGGGACAGGCCCAAACTGGGGACTAGCCCAAATAACTAGGGTCAAGCCCAAATAACTGGGGTCAAGCCCAAATAACTGGATACTTCTGTGGATACTCAATCCTTAGACAAGGATACCTGAACCTTCAAAACTCATAATCAAGTGAAAGGAGGATAAAGGATGCAGGATCCTTATCCTTATATAAGAGAATAAAAGAATGAAATAGTTTGAGAGTAGAATGTTACCGACATGAGGATCATTTGTTCTGTAAGGATCCTTCAAGGATACTTGTCATGTAAGGATCATGGATCCTTGTCACATGAAATATTTCTTCAAATGGATAGCATTCCAAGCTCTTGGTAGCAAATCACGTTCCATAGTTAGCAATCGATATGTCCCCTTTCCTGCTTTAGCTTCAATCAAATAAGGGCCTTCCCATTTTGGTGACAACTTTCCATCAGCAGGATTGGTGGTATTCTGAAATGCCTTTCTTAATACCATATCACCAACTTGGAATTTCCTGATCCTGACATTTTTGTTGTAAGCTCCAGCCATCCTTTGTTGATAACTGGCCATCCTTATCCTTGCCAAATCCCTGAGTTCTTCTATAGTATCCAAATCTTGAACCAAGTTTTCAGCATTTTCTTCAGGATCACGAACGCTTGTTCTTGCAGTTGGAACCACCATCTCTGTACGGATCACTGATTCGGCTCCAAATACCAAAGAGAATGGAGTTTGGCCAGTAGCATTCTTGGGAGTTGTCCTATCAGCCCAAAGCACATAAGGTAGTTCTTCTGCCCATTTTCCTTTTTTGGATCCAAGCTTCTTCTTCAAATTGTTGATGATCTTGTTGGATGATTCTACCTGACCATTAGCTTGTGGGTGGACTGGTGTTGATGTTATCATCTTAATCACCCAGCTGTCACAAAAGTTAGTGGTTCTATTCCCAATAAATTGGGATCCATTATCACAAACAATTTCAGAAGGGATACCAAATCTAGTAATAATGTTTCTTTTAATAAAGGATATCACTTCCTTTTCTCTGACTTGAGCAAAGGCTTCAGCCTCTATCCACTTGGAGAAGTAATCAGTCATAGCAAGCTTGAATACTTTTCCACCAGGTGCCTTAGGAAGCTTACCAACTATATCCATTCCCCACCTCATAAATGGCCAAGAAGAGGATATATGATGCAAAAGTTCTGCTGGTTGGTGAAGGATATTACTGTGTCTCTGAGAAGGATCACGTTTCTTGGCATACTCCACAGCATCCTTCTTCATAGTAGGCCAATAGTATCCTGTCCTCAGGATCCTTGAGAATAATGCCCTGCCCCCAGTGTGGTTTCCACAGTCTCCTTCATGGAAATCCTTTAGGACTTCTTGGATTTCAGGATCCTCAATGCATCTTAGATATGGTCCTGCAAGAGATCGTTTATACAACATATTATTCAACATTGTAAATTAAGATACCTTAGTTTTGAAAGCCCTGGGGTTTTCTCCTGTAGGAATCTCTCCATGTTGGATGTATCTCATAATTGGAAGGATCCATGATCCTGCATGAGATTGAGTATCCTCACTAGGGATGATTGCAGAATCTTCTCCGATCTCCATAGCTACATGATCCTCGATAGCAGGGGTCAGGATATGGATAATAGGGATCCTTATATCCTCCGGGATCTTCAAGGATGATCCTAGATTGGCTAATGCATCAGCCTCTGCATTCTCTTCCCTTGGTACCTGTGTCAAACTAAAGGAAACAAAAGAGAGTGTTGTTAGGGCATGAATTTTATGCTAAGGATCATCTATCCTGAGACTAGGCATGGATCACGGATGCTTAATGGCTGATGCAGAGAGTCTGAGGATCCAGAGTCTGAGGATCACGAGTCTGAGGATCACGAGTCTGAGGATCACGAGTCTGAGGATCCAGGATCCTTAACAAGAACTTATGGTTTGCACGTTTTTAATGTGTAAATGTAGGTAATGGACGTAGTGGACCACTTCTTTGCTGGAATCTCGTGGAATATGCTTTTAGGCACGTGCATATTGAAGAAATAACCGTTAGTGGTGGTCATGGGTGACTTCCACCTTTTTCGGGAAGTTAGTTAGTTGATTTTTCTTATCATTTTAAGGAGAAAACGAGCTCAAAAAAGATATAAGTCGTACACACCACACCAAAAACACATAACACACGAATTCTCTGCAAACACTTAGGGAAAACACACACTTACACTAGAAATTCATTGTATTGAGCTTGTTTTCTTCCGAAGTTGTACAAGGATCACTGCTGTTTTTGCAATATAGTTGGTGATCGGTAGTTTCCATCACACGAGGTTTTTTATGCCGGAGATCTTCTAAAGGTCAAGGGCTTTTTCCTCGTATAAATCTCGGTGTTCATCGTTGATTTCATATACTTGTCGTTCATACAATTAACCAAGCATCATACCTCACAAAATCAGATTTGGTTGCATTATCCTTGTGTGATTTTTGACCAAAACAGTTTGGCGCCCACCGTGGGGCAATTGGTGATTCAATTCTGAGAAATTTTGTTCATTTCATTCATTTCAGTTCATTACCTTCAACCACATGGCTTCTTAGGGAAAACTACTCCAAGTTCTATGTCGACGATCACTTTTTTCACAGGGCATTCCGCCTTTGCATCATCTCCCCCTTGCATTCCAGAAGAATGCTGAGAATTCTCCAAAGAAGACAACCCCCGTTTTCACAAAACCAACTGTTGTTTCTTCCTCTATACTTACTAACAGTAATTTTTATTCTTTGATTGTGCAGATGGAGGATCACATGCAGCAGCATGTCAAAACTAATGGCAGGATCCTTCGCGAAATTGATAAAATCAGCAGAGGATCACTCCCCTTTGATGTCGAGGTCGCTGAATTTCGACACTCCAGTCATAACTTCCCAGCACTTTGCAGCTCCAGATGTCCAATACCAGGGTGCATCAATAGGAATGCGTTCTGGATCATCGGTAATGTATCAGGCTCGAGGATACTCTTTCCAGCCTTCAGGATCCTCATTTCAACATCAGGGATTCTTCACCAGTTTAGGAGGATGCATGCGGACGCAGCCAATTCAGGGATCCTCCTCTCAGGTTCAAGGATCCTCTCAGGTTCAAGGATCATCTCAGGTTCAAGGATCCTCTCAGGTTCAGGGATCCTCCTCCCAGGTTCAAGGATCCTCTCAGGTTCAAGGATCCTCTCAGGTTCAAGGATCCTCTCAGGTTCAAGGATCCTCTCAGGTTCAGGGATCCTCCTCCCAGGTTCAAGGATCCTCTCAGGTTCAAGGATCCTCTCAGGTTCAAGGATCCTCTCAGGTTCAAGGATCCTCTCAGGTTCAAGGATCCTCTCAGGTTCAGGGATCATCCTCTCAGGTTCAAGGATCCTCTCAGGTTCAGGGATCATCCTCTCAGGTTCAAGGATCCTCTCAGGTTCAAGGATCCTCTTAGGTTCAGGATCCTCTCAGGTCCAAGGATCCTCTCAGGTTCAAGGATCCTTTCAGGTTCAAGGATCCTCTCAGGTTCAGGGATCCTCTCAGGTTCAAGGATCCTCTCAGGTTCAAGGATCCTTTCAGGTTCAAGGATCCTCTCAGGTTCAAGGATCCTCCTTCCAGGTTCAAGGATCCTCATCTCAGGTTTCCAGATCCATGGATTATCCTCCAAGACCTACATTCACTGCACTTCAAGGATCCAACATCTTCCAGGATCAAGGATACTTAAGGAGTGTGCAACCCGGAAGTTCAGATGTTTATCTAGGAGACTTCATACCAATGTAGACCATTGCTTCCTCTGGTCCCTCGGTTATGCCAGAATCCCGCCAACATGGATTCACATCTAGAATTCCAAATTTGAATCATTCAGGAGAGATACCGAAGAGGTTTCAGACATCAAATCTGGTTGCTTGTGCAAGGGCTTTGGATCCACACTTACCGGATCAACGTTAAAATGGCTGCTAAGTCTTCCTCCTTACTCTATTACTTCATTTACTAATCTAGTTAATTTGTTTAATAGCCAATTCTCATGCAGTAGGAGATTTGAATGATTAACTAGTGATTTATATAGGGTAACTCAAGGCCATAATGAATCACTTAGAGATTACATAATTAAATTCAGTAAAGAATCCTTAGAAATCCCTAACTTAGATATTGCTACAGCTCTAGAAGCCTTTGAAATGGGTTTGCTTAGGGATTCAATGTTCTATGATGATCTTGTCATGACCCCTTGCAGGAACTTAGCTGAGGAAAGGAACAGGGCCCTTAGGTTCATCCGTTTAGAGGATGACAAAAGGATCCACGAGAGATTGTCAGGATCCTTAAAGCAAGACAAATAAAGATCCTATCTCAAGGATAACTGATCCAAGCAATACTCCAAGCATGACAACCAGAATGTGCATGCTGTGGAACAAGAGGAAGATGATGAGGATTATCCTCCTATTTCTGAATATTGTTTTCCTGCTGATAATAATGAACTAATCCTTTCTATGCAGAGTTTAGGTGACAAGGTTAAGTGGCCAAGGAAGAATGACAAACCGCCTGCCACCAAAGAGGAATCGAAATGGTGTGCTTACCATGGGGATTCTGGTCATCTCACAGATGAGTGCATAGTATTAAGGAAGGAGATAGGTTATCTCTTGAGCAAAGGATACTTGAAGGAATTGCTCGGAAGGAAAAAGTCAAGGATCAAGTATCCTGAGAAAGTTCCTGAAAAAGTTCCTCCTCCACCATCCGATGCTCAAATCATCCATTTCATCTCCGGAGGTTCTCAGCAGCTAAGAGACGTGCAAAGGAAACAAAGATGGAGAATGGGATCAGACCTGTTCGGACCTCCCTCCTTACCCAGCAGAAAGTGATATCATATGATGAGGATAACTGTGCGGACATTCAGGATCCTCATCACGACGGCCATGGATACATGATATGAAGGCAGTCCCCTCAACATATCATCAATGTGTCAAGCTCCCAACTCTATGGGATGTGGTGAAGATAGAAAGTGATCAGCAGGAGGAAAAGAACTGTTACACTTCTTCATTGAAGCCAACCTCCAAGGAGCAAGACGTCAAGGATATTCTGTTGAACCCAGAGGATCCTGAATCCAAAATTTTTATAGGATCTGGGATCCTAGACAGTATTGAGCAGGATTTAATATCCTTCTTGAAAAGAAGAAAGTCTACCTTCGCTTGGAAACATGAAGATATGACAGGAGAAAGTTTGCACTCGAAAGAATGTCATTATCCAAGAAGAGCACCAGCCCTGATGAAACCAGAAAATGGAGAATCGTTATCCTTATACTTAGCTATTTCAGCTAAAGTAGTAAGTGTGATCCTAGTTAAGGATCATGAAGGCTCTCAACATCCGGTATACTATGTGAGTAATATTCTACTTGATGCCGAGGCCAGGAAACTTCAAATGTCAGGTAGAATGGCAAAATGGGCAATCAAGTCCCAAGCTTTACTTGACTTTGTGGCTGATTTCAGTAGTGATCTACAAAGGGAAGCTGAATTAAAAGTTCAACAATTTGAGAAGACCAAGGATCCTTAGACACTCTTCACGGATGGAGCTTCAAATGTTAAAGGAACTTGACAAGGCACACTACCAAAATCGCCACAGGGGGACATTATACCCGAATCCACTGCATGGAATTCCAAACCACTAATCATGAGTCAGGAAACTGGCAGATTCTTTTGCTTTTTTCAGTCTACCACAGGTACCCAGGGAAGAAAATGCAGAAGCTGACGCTTTAACTAACCTTGGATCATTCCTAAAGATGCCAGAAGATGTGAAAAATACTCATCACCCATGTTTTAACTCCTGCAATTGAGGATCACGTAGCCATGGAGATAGTGGAGGATTCTGTAATCATACCTGGTGCTCCTGCACAGTCGAATTCAGGATCTTGGATCCTTCCAATCCTAAGATATATACAACATGGAGAGATCCCTACAGGACAGAATCCTAAAGCTTTCAAAGTCAAGGAGACTGTGGAAACTACACTGGGGGCAGAGCACTATTCTCAAGGATCCTTAGAACAACATACTATAGGCCTACTACGAAGAAGGATGTTGTGATTTATGCAAAGAAGTGTGATGCTTGTCAAAGACACAGTAATATTCTACACCAACCAACATAACATCTGCATCCTAAGAAGAAACTTTTGCTCAAAGTCAGAAAAAAGGAAATGGCCAGTTATCAACAAAGAATGGTTGGAGCATACAACAAGAATGTCAGGATTAGAAGATTTCAAGTTGGTGATTTTGTGCTAAGAAAAGCATTCCAGAACACTACAAATCCTTCTGATGGCAAGCTAGCACCAAAGTGGGAAGACCCCTATCTAATTGAAGCTGAATCAGGAAAGGGGGCATATCATTTGTTAACAATGGATGGTGATCTCCTACCAAGAGCTTGGAATGCTGTTCATCTAAAAAAATACTAAGTAAGAAGGATCAGGGATCCTCAGCGATACCGGTATTCTGATTAAGGATCCAGGATCCTCAAAGGATATATGATTCTACATTTGGTAACACATTACTTTCATTTTCATTTTCATTTTCATTCATTTTATACTTATTACTTATCATAAGTTAAAGATGTTAATCAGTTAACATCTATTTTCACAAAGTTTAAGCTTTTGCAGAGTTGTTATCATTTTACAGAAGATCAAAGTGGTTGGCCAACTCTCCAAAGTTTATGGGCTTGTCCCCAGTTATTTGGGCTTGTCCCTAGTTTCGCCAGTAGCGCACGATGATCCTGGTGCAGTTCAAGGCAGTGCGACCAGTACTCGTTTTAGGGGTTGACAATTTCATTGTACTGGCTGTACCCAGGATCCTACGTATAATGGTAGACGTACCATACATCCGTTCCTAAGGTTTCTAACGTTTTCACGTTAGCTAAGGTTTCGGCATTTTCATGTCGCTCAAGTTTGGATAGTCGCCAGTGAGGGCCATACTCCAGTTTACATCCGTTTATATGGGCTTGACCCCAGTTTACATCCGTTTATATGGGCTTGACCCCAGTTTACATCCATTTATTTGGGCTTGTCCCCAGTTTGTTGGGCTTGCCCCAGTTACTAACTCTTATCTTATATTGGCTTAGTCCCAAGGTATATCCTATTTCAGGTTTTTGGAGATAAACGACCAAGGATCCTTGATCCTTACCTTCCATTAAGGTTTGTCTTATGGTTATCCTGTTCATAATGATAAAGGTTAGGATCCTAACTTGGATTCTCAGGTATGATCCTTAACTATTTTGATTTTATTCATTATTCATTTGAATAACCCTTATACTTGACAACTGAACTTGTGATTCTTAAACTATATCACTTTTTAGAACTTATCGGTTATGGGATATGTGATCCTTGATCATATCCTAAACTTTTTGGATATCTTTTTTAATTTTTCAAGGCTTGATAAGTATAAACAGAATGAACATTACAACAGTTGGAAAGTAAGATATTAACAACGATATCAACACAAAATAAGCCAAAAAGTTCAAGTTATTTTATTCACAAAAGGTTAAACCATTTACGGTTGTCAAAATTGCCAACCCACGTTTCTACCAGCAAAACGTGGCCCGTCCACATGGGTTGGCAAAGGGTGTCCATTGTTTACGGGTCTTTGTAGTGCAGAAAATAAAAGACGGAAGGATACCGGGTGGCTTCATCCCCCAAACAGAGGATCCATCCACCACCCATTATCCTGCCTATTGTTTAAGGATCCCTGATCCTTCACCCTAGAAACCACTGTCTAAAGTTATACAAGTTCTGACGATAAGGATCCTTGATCATAGAAGCTTTACTTTTCATAGTTTGCTTATTTAGCAATAATTTACAAGGATATAGAATCCTAACTTGGATTCTCTGGTATGTTATATTCTAACTTTTTCTAAGTTGTAAGTTGTCTCTTATCCTTTTTGGTTAGGGATCATTGATCCACATTTGTTCGAACACTTCAAGTTTTCTGTTAAAAGTTTTACATTATTATCAGATTTTCAATAACTTTCCAGTTGTTTGGTGATGATATTTTTGAAAATAGAAAGCATACATGAAAAATAAAAAGGGAAGAAACAACTATAGATGTAGCTAAAAAAGTTTAATGTTATTACCTATTCATTATGTATCAAAATCACCTGGCCTGGATTTCACCAGCAAAATTGTGGACCATCCACCCAGGCCGGATAAGGCTATCTAACAGTTAAAGTGTCAATGCAGAAATTAAAGTGCAGGAAGGTTAATAGCAAACTGTGTAGAAGGATCCATTCTCCACGAACGGAAGAATCTTCTTATCTGTAAAGGCACTTGAGGAGTTATCTCTAACTCTATATTCTGCAATGATGATTATAGCAGGTCTTATCAGTGACGACAGGCAGTGTAACAACTAGTTACCAGCAGCAACGGCTAGTCCGCTTCTGACGGAAATATGGCAGTTGTGAATCCTTATCACAACTGCCATATTGGGGGCAATTGTTAGGGCATGAATTTTATGCTAAGGATCATCTATCCTGAGACTAGGCATGGATCACGGATGCTTAATGGCTGATGCAGAGAGTCTGAGGATCCAGAGTCTGAGGATCACGAGTCTGAGGATCACGATTCTGAGGATCCAGGATCCTTAACAGAACTTATGGTATGCACGTTTTTAATGTGTAAATGTAGGTAATGGACGTAGTGGACCACTTCTTTGCTGGAATCTCGTGGAATATGCTTTTAGGCACGTGCATATTGAAGAAATAACCGTTAGTGGTGGTCATGGGTGACTTCCACCTTTTTCGGGAAGTTAGTTAGTTGATTTTTCTTATCATTTTAAGGGGAAAACAAGCTCAAAAAAGATATAAGTCGTACACACCACACCAAAAACACATAACACACGAATTCTCTGCAAACACTTAGAGAAAACACACACTTACACTAGAAATTCATTGTATTGAGCTTGTTTTCTTCCGAAGTTGTACAAGGATCACTGCTGTTTTTGCAATATAGTTAGTGATCGGTAGTTTCCATCACCCGAGGTTTTTTATGCCGGAGATCTTCTAAAGATCAAGGGCTTTTTCCTCGTATAAATCTCGGTGTTCATCGTTGATTTCATATACTTGTCGTTCATACAATTAATCAAGCATCATACCTCACAAAATCAGATTTGGTTGCATTATCCTTGTGTGATTTTTGACCAAAACAAGTGCCAATTCTTTGACTATCTCTAAATATTTTATTAGCTTTTCACCTTTAACAGCATAGGATCCATTAAAGTGATTAGTGATCAATAAAGAATCTACATGTACCTCAAGATACCTGATCCTCATATGCTTAGCAATTTGCAAACCAGCTATCAAGGCTTCATACTCAGCCTCATTGTTGGTAGTTTGGAATTCACAAG
This sequence comes from Helianthus tuberosus, assembly GCA_030545235.1. Classification (NCBI taxonomy): domain Eukaryota; kingdom Viridiplantae; phylum Streptophyta; class Magnoliopsida; order Asterales; family Asteraceae; genus Helianthus; species Helianthus tuberosus. Next base: position 70,928 of record JARYGA010024413.1, on the reverse strand, counting down.
CTATGGAGTGGGTTATTATGTCCCCCTGTGGCGATTTTAGTAGTATTCCAAGCCCTGTTCCTTTTACATTAGAAGCTCCATCAGTGAAGAGTATCCAAGGATCCTTAGTTTCTTCAAGCTGTTGGACTTCTAACCCAGCCTCCTTTTGCAAATCACTACTAAAATCTACCACAAAGTCAGCTAAGGCTTGGTATTTGATGGCATTCCTTGGTTCATATCTTATATCATATGCACTCAGCTTCACTGCCCACTTAGCCATCCTTCCTGACATTTCAGGTTTCCTTGGTGATCCTTAACAAGGACCGCACTTACTGCTTTTTAGGATACTGCTAAGTATAAGGATAATATATCCCCTTTTTCTAGTTTCATCAAGGCCGGGGCTGAGGATAGGTAATCCTTAAGAGCTTTGAGGGCACTTTCATGCTTCTCAGTCCATTCAAATTTCTTGTTCTTCCTTAGGATGTCTGTTGGTGCATGTTTTGTGACAACAACTTAATAGTTTGTTTATCTAGTCTTTGGATATTTTGTAGTGGGCTTAGTATTATTGGTTAGAGAGTTATTTAGTGTTATGGGCTTGGAGAATGGCCTAGCCCAGACCAAAGCCCATGTGCAAACCTTGTCCTATATAAACAAGGCTTGGCATAAGGGTTTAGAGGACACACTTAGAGACATTGGAGACATTTGGAGAAATCTATAGAGAGTGGCTAGGAGATTTCTTGTGGGTCTTGAATTGATTGTAAACTTCATGTTGGATAATCAATAGAAGACCGGATTGAAAGTGTATCGTGTTCTTGATTCTGTTTCTACACGTTTTCTGTGAAATCTGATGTAGAGGATTCCGCACTCTAGGTTAGATCGACGATTCTGTTACGATCCGCACAGCTCACGGGACCTATAATTGGTATTAGAGCATTCGGCTCTTGATTTGCTTGGTTCAGAATCATTTTCTGCAGAAAATCGGCGTTTTTGGACGTGTTTGGAGGCTGTTCTTGAGTTCTGCTACTGATTTTGGATATAATTCAAGCATTTCGGACCATTACTGATCAAAAGGGTTGGATTTCGGACCAAAAATCAGTCATTTAGGAGTAACAGCATCAATTTCGGATAAACAACAAGCAATTCGGACAATTTCGGATCAGAAATACTGCATTTCGGATCAATTCGGACTTAAAGGATTGCATTTCGGATTACAAGTCTTGGATTTCGGATCAAACAGGTTGGATTTCGGATTAGACAGTTCAATTTCGGATCAGGCGAATCATTACGGATCTGAGGGTGCTGATTTCGGATCAGTTGAACTTGCATTTCGGATCAAACAGTTGTATTTCGGACAACATTTAAGCAATTCGGATCAAAAGGATTGCATTTCGGACTAGACATCAATCATTTCGGATCTATTTCGGAACAAGTACAAGCATTTCGGATTAGAAGGACTTGATTTCGGATCTGATTGTCCCATTTCGGATCAGATCAGTCTCATTTCAGATCAGATTAGTCCATTTCAGACCAAAAGGTGTTGATTTCGGATCAAATCCTCACCATCTCGGATTACTATTTCGAATCCAGGACCATTTCGGAACATTTCAGTTCATTTCGGAAGGGGTGGAATTTTTCTTGGCCTGCGTAAGAAACTTTTCACAGTCTCGCGTTTAGAAAATTATCCGTAACTCATCACAGGAAACCGTTTGCACCGTTGGAATCCTTGGATTTTTAGGGCAAAAAAAAGACTCTGGAAAATCCGGAAATAGGATTTTGACATTATATATCATTGGAATCGTAATTTCTAGACGAATCTAACGGTATAATTTGGTAAAAACAGTTTTCGGACAAAAATTTTGTATGGTTTTATCAGTACGGTTACGGTAAAAGCTTGACAAGGACCAGTATAGGAGTTAGATTTGGATTTGGACACAGGTTACCATAATTCATTTAAACTTTTACGCTGCGTGATGGCTAAGATGAACAATGGAAGTGAGGTTGTTAAAAACTAGCCAAAGCTTATACACGTCAAAGATTATTCTGACTGGAAAAAGAAGGTTGAGGCATATGTTCAAAGTGAAGATTCTAGAATGTGGAGTTGTATGATAGATGGATACGTTGCTCCCACACCTCGTGTTGAAGGAAGAGTTAAGGTGATTTCTTATGACAAGATGGATGAATCTGAGAAACAGTTGGTTGATGCTGAGAAGAAATCTTTAGCAGCAATAAAGCTGTCCTTGCCTGAGGGTGTTAAACATACTTTCAAGACATATGGGACTTCTAGAGAGCTGTGGGAAGCTTTGGAAAAACGTTATCAGATTCCTTCAAGATTGAATACATGTGATCAAGCATGTGTAGCTGAGCTTGTAGCTGTGAAGATAGGAGAAGTACATGCTGAGGTAGAGGAAAAGAAGAAAGCTGATAAGGAAACTGCTGAGAAGAAGAATGCAGAAGTTTCAAAGGGCATGAAGGATGTGAACGGACTTACAGCAGAGGTAAAGGTATCATCAGAATCTGTAAGTCATACATGTCTTAATTGCACTGAACTACAGGGTAAAGTTAATAGACTATCGGAGCAAAACAAAATTCTGTTAGCTGATTTAGAAAACCGAAAAGAGTTAAATGTTCTTTTGATTAAAAGAGAGTCAAATTGTTTAGATAAACTCAAATCAAATGAACAAGAAATCAGTAGTTTAACAAGCAAAGTCAATGAACAGTTACAGATCATTGATTTGGCTCGTGAAACTTTGAAAGAAAAGACTAACGAGCTTTCAGTAAAGTGCACAGAATTGGCTGATGCACAAGCCAAAATTGTAGAGCTTCAGGGGAAGTTAAACAATTTTGGAAATTCTTCGTTAGTCAGGACTCAAATTCAAAAAGGTTTAAAAAGGAGTAATGATAAAACAGGAGTGGGGTTTAATAAAGCTTCATCTTCTAAACATCAAGACTACTCATTTTTACCAACTGAAGATGAGTTAACTGATTTTGTAACCACTGCACAAGTAGTAGTGGATCCGATAGCTGTGGACTTGCCAAATAGTCTAGTTTCTTTGAAAGAATCTGTTGGGTCTAACAGTACACCTCATAAAGTGGATGAGGATACTGAAGACAAAAAGGCCAACACATTTAAAAAGGGATCAAACAAAAAGAAAACTTATAAGAAAAGATCATGTTTTAAATGTCACAACAAAGGGCACATGGCGAGTTGTTGTCCTTTGAAGAAAGGTAAACAAACAGTTGATGAGGTTAAGGATGGAAATCAGGTTGGGTCAAGCAATAGTGTAAAACCAAGTTGTCAGACAAAGAAACCTAAATTTCAATCAAAACCCTCAACTTCGAGAAGATTTGATAGACCAAGAAGTATTTCTCCATAATTTAGTCATTATAATGGTAAATCAAATTGGTTTCAAAGTCAAAGTAAAAATTTTGGATATCAAAATCGATACCAGACTTCTAGTAATCGAAATTTTCAAAGAAGAAACGAACATAGGGGTTTTAGTAACTCAAATGTTCAACAACATCCAAAATTTTTTCAGAATTCATGGTATGATAATGGTAGAAGAAGGTATCAAGATAATAATTTCCAAAGGTTAGAAAATTCGAGAGGTTATTGGAACTCTCGCAATCAAAGACCTAGTGGAAATTGTCAATCTTGTTCAACAATGGGGAAGCAATCCAAGACTCCACTGAGGAGTGATGGATACTGGATGGATGTTCCTGTATTGGATGAATTTGGAAAACCCAAGACTATCAGGGCTTGGGTTCTCAAGACTAACTAAGTTGTTGAGTGTGTGCAGGACTGTTGATGTGTTCAACAGTGGTTGTTCCTGCTAAGTGCTGAGGTGAATAATAAGTTAAAATTGGTAACGAACTATTTACTACAGTGATTGTTATGATGATTTTAGACTTTAACATTGAAAAACTTTTTGTCAGATTTAAAGTGGGGAGTTTGTTTGTGTTTTCAAATTTGTGTTTTTGAAACTTACTCCATAAAAACAAAAATTTAGGGGGAGAAATTCCTCTAAGCCAAAAAGAGTTTAGTTAGTGCGTGTGTTTAGGGGGAGTAATTTATAAAATTTCAAAAATCAAAAACTTAAAAAAAATGAAAATTAAAAATGAGTTTTCACTGTGTGAAAAAGAAGAAATCATAGTACATCAGCAAGTTAGACTGTCACACTCAATCTGAATTAAATTGCTTAAGTGTGATAGCAGCTTCATCATATGATATACCAGTAGGCAAAAGCATGAAATAATCAACTTACCAATGTGATATAAACCTAATTGCACTGAGTATGAGTGGGGAACACATCAGTGGTGTATGGTTTAATGACCTTAAATCTTGCTTTGATAGATTGCCAAAATCTGAAGTTTTGGGTCTTTATACTGTTATTTCATCTGGGGATATCAAGGGTGTCCTTCTGCTGCATCCAGATACATGCTGACCTAGACATACCCAGGATATCTTAAAAGAGCTAAAAATGCCAAAGCCCTGAAAATGAAGAAGCTCTCATAGAGAGTCATTCAATAAGTGCAAAATGCATAAATAGTACCAAAAATGGTATATGTCTTAGCCCTCGTTAGATATTTTGGTCTCTCTGCTGTACCGAAGTACTGACCTGTTCACCAATTATCTAAACGTTGAAAAACAAAACGGATGAATTCAGTATACTCACCTACTACGATGAATCTTTGTGCATACCTTGATCGCGGGGGTATATCCTGAAGTGGGACATGCTAATATATCAGAATTAATATTACCTTAACGTATCATACGGTAATGGTACTTGAAATGTTCATGCATTTTGTTTAGGTGGACGAACATACTGGTAATCGTCTTGAACTGCTTTTCACGAAAAAATAAATACAGTATTATCTAATAGTGTGAAAACAGTTTGATTTTGCTGATATGATCTTCTTGCACATGATTCTCACAAAAAGAAGTATTGTATATATTTTTTAGTTTAGTTTAGTTTGTTTAGTTGTTTTGAAAAATATCAAAAATACCAAAAAGATTTCTTTTTAAAAGATCTCCCATTTTGAACTGACAGGTAGTTGTTTTTGCAAACTAAGATAAAATATTGGTTTATCTTTAAATGTGAAAAAGACTAATGGTTTTTCGAGATACTTGCTTGTGTTGCTAAACAGATTGATGCAGTTATCAAAATGAAGTGCAGAATACAAGTAAAGTGCAGATTGAGAATGAAGTGAAGATGTGTGAAGATGCATGGTAGGATCCCTCTACTACATTGCAGAAAGAGATTTGTAAGAGTTGAAGATACTTGCTTAACCAAAGATTGCTAGTTCGCTGATCTACAACGAATGAAAGTTTTGGAGATTGGAAGCATCAGCTAAGGGGGAGTTTGTTGATGTCAGAATCTGTGTAGCTGACGCTATCCAAAGTCCAAAAGACTACAAGATGTTTGAAGACAAAGTTACACTATGAAGCTATTGTCAAGGGGGAGTTTGTTGGTGCATGTTTTGTGACAACAGCTTAATAGTTTGTATATCTAGTCTTTGGATATTTTGTAGTGGGCTTAGCATTATTGGTTAGAGAGTTATTTAGTGTTATGGGCTTGGAGAATGGCCTAGCCCAGACCAAAGCCCATGTGCAAACCTTGTCCTATATAAACAAGGCTTGGCATAAGGGTTTAGAGGACACACTTAGAGACATTGGAGACATTTGGAGAAATCTATAGAGAGTGGCTAGGAGATTTCTTGTGGGTCTTGAATTGATTGTAAACTTCGTGTTGGATAATCAATAGAAGACCGGATTGAAAGTGTATCGTGTTCTTGATTCTGTTTCTACACGTTTCTGTGAAATCTGATCTAGAGGATTCCGCACTCTAGGTTAGATCGACGATTCTGTTACGATCCGCACGGCTCACAGGACCTACAATGTCATAGAATTCCTTGCACTTTTCTGAGGATTTGGATATGAATTTGTTCAAGGTTGCGATCCTGCCTGTCAATCTTTGCACATCCTTAGCATTGGCAGGAGATTTGATATTCACAATAGCCTTAATTTGCTCTGGACTTGCTTCAATGCCCCTCTTTGTCACCATATAGCCTAAGAATTTACCTGCCTTAACACCAAAATGACACTTGGAAGGATTTAGTTTCATATTAAATTTATCAAGGATATTGAATGATTCCTCCAAGTCTTTGAGGTGATCCTCAGCTTTCTTGGACTTAACCACCATGTCATCAATATAGACTTCCATAGTGTGTCCAATTTGTTCCTTGAACATCATATTGACAAGCCTTTGATAAGTAGCACCTGCATTCCTTAGTCCAAATGGCATAGCAATATAACAATATATACCAGTTGGGGTCATAAATGTTGTATCCTCTTGATCAGATGGTTCCATCTGAATTTGTTGAAATCCAGATGAAGCATCCATAAAAGTCAACAACTCATGACCCGCGGTAGCATCCACCATGGAGTCAATGTGGGGTAATGGGAAAGGATCCTTGGGACATGCCTTGCTTAAATCAGTAAAATCGACACATACCCTCCACTTTCCATTTTTCTTTTGAACAACAACCACATTGGCTAACCATCTTGGATACTTAACCTCTCTTATCATACCTGCCCGAAGTAGTTTATCTACCTCTTCCTGGATAATAGCATTCCTTTCAGGTGCAAACTTCCTCCTCTTTTGATGAATTGGCTTGAATGACCTGCCAATGCCAAGTTTATGAGTAATTATATCTTTAGATATACCTGTCATATCCTCATATTTCCAGGCAAAGGTAGTTTTCCTTCTTTTAAGGAAGGATATTAGATCCTGTTCAATGTCGCTAAGGATCCCTGATCCTATGAAGATCTTGGATTCAGGATCACCAGGATCCATGAGGATTTCTTTCGAATCCTGTTCTCTTGCCTCCAAGACATCTCTTGAAGGATACTTTAATTGCTATTGCTCCCTTGGTCTTGAGGCTGGCTTCATTGATGATGTATAACAGTTCTTAGCCTCTTGTTGATCACTCTCAATTTTCACCACTCCCCATGGACTTGGAAGCTTTACACACTGATGATAGGTGGATGGGACTGCCTTTATATCATGTATCCATGGCAAGACCATCATGATGAGGATCCTGGACATCAACACGATCATCCTCATCAAAGGTTATGATTTTATCGTGGGTGACAACGGAGGTCCGGACGGGTCTGTCTCCATTATCCATCTTGGTTTCCTTAGCATGTCTTTTTGCTGCTGAAAAGGAGGTACCACAAATGTCTGATCCACCGGATATGAAGTTTATAACTTGTGCATCTGCTGGAGGAGCAGGAGCCCTTTCCGGGATCCTTTCAGGATCCTGGATCCTTGACTTCTTTCGTCCCAAAAGCTCTTTCAAATGCCCCTTGCTCAACAAGTAACCAATTTCCTTTCTCAGTGCAATACACTCTTCAGTGAGACGCCCAAAATCCTCATAATATGCACACCACTTGGACTTATCCTTTGTAGCAGCTGGTTTATCACTTTTCCTTGGCCACCTAGCTTTCTCACCTAGATTCTGCATTACAAGGATTAGTTCATTGTTATCAACAGAAAAACAGTATTCAGAAATAGGAGGATAATCCTCATCATCCTCTTCTTGTTCCACTGCATGCACGTTCTGGTTATCAGATCTGTTGTAAGACTTTGATTTGTTGTTCCTGAAGTAGGATCCTTGCTTCTCCTGTTTTGAGGATCCTGTCAATCTATCCTGGATCCTTTTGTCATCCTCTAGGCGGATGAACCTAAGGGCCCTGGTTCTTACTTCATCAAGATTCCTGCAAGGTGTCATAACGAGATCATCATAGAATAGTGAATCCCTAAGCAATCCCATTTTAAAGGCTTCTACAGCCGTAGCAATATCCAAGTTAGGAATATCTAAGGATTCTTTACTAAACTTAGTGATATAATCTCTAAGTGATTCATTTTGACCTTGTGTTACCCTATATAAATCACTAGTTAATCGTTCAAACTTTCTACTACTAGAGAATTGACTATTAAACAAATTAACTAGATTAGCAAATGAAGTAATAGAGTAAGGGGAAGACTTAGCAGCCATTTAAGAGCAGATCCTGTGAGTCTGGACCCAAATCCCTTGCATAGACATGCTTCTTTTAAGCTTTCAAGAATTGGATTGATCTCCATCCTCTCCCTGTACTGAGCTACATGCTCCTCTGGATCCGTTGAACCATCATACAGTTTCATGGATGGTATCTGGAATCTTTTGGGTATCTCAGCATCACATAAGGGTGGTGCAAAACGAGATATCCTATGGCTACCGTCTACAATTTCAGGAATGGGTTTAACCACACCTGGAACACTGGATATCATATCCTTGAGCTTCTGTAACTCCCTGGCCATAGCCTGATTGATACTTGTATCCTGCATTAAGGCATGGTTAGTGTTGTATGAATTATTAAAGTGTTACCTCCCACAGGATTCGTGTTTGGAATTCCAGATGTGTATCCATATTGGCGGGATTCTGGTATGATCGAAGGACCAGATGAAGCAACGGTTTGCATTGGTATGAAGTCTCCTTGATGAACATCTGAGCTCTGAGGCTGCATACTTCTCAAGAATCCTTGATCCTGAAAGACGTTGGATCCTTGAAGTTGAGATGATCCTTGAACCTGAAAGGATCCTGGAACCAGAGAGGATCCTAGGACATGGAAGGATCCTTGGACCGGGAAGGATCCTTGGACCTGGGAGGATCCTTGGACCTGGGAGGATCCTTGGACCTGGGAGGATCCTTGGACCTGGGAGGATCCTTGGACCTGGTAGGATCCTTGGACCTGGGAGGATCCTTGGACCTAGGAGGATCCTTGACCCTGGGAGGATCCTTGGACCTGGGAGGATCCTTGGACCTAGGAGGATCCTTGACCCTGGGAGGATCCTTGGACCTGGGAGGATCCTTGGACCTGGGAGGATCCTTGGACCTAGGAGGATCCTTGACCCTGGGAGGATCCTTGGACCTGGGAGGATCCTTGGACCTAGGAGGATCCTTGACCCTGGGAGGATCCTTGAACTGCATGCATTCCCAAATATCCTCCAGAGCTGAAGGATCTTTGATGCTGAATAGAGGATCCCGGTGGCTGAAAATAGGATCCCTGAGGCTGGTAGTGAGAGCCAAATGCCTGACTCATTGTTGTTGTTCCATAACGCCTTCCTGGTAATTCACCCAAGTATTGCACGTCCGGAGCTGTTGAGTGTTGGGAAGTTATAACTGGAGTGTCGAAGTTCAGGGACCTTGGCATCAGAGGAGACTGATCCACTACTGATTTCTTCTGTTTCTTGATCTCAGCGATCTCCCGGAGGATCCTTTCGTTGGTTTTGTCCTGCTCTTGTGCGTGATTCCTCATCTGCAAAATCAGAGCGTAAAGATCATTAGTAGTAGGATTAGTTGAAACAGAAGAAGTTGGTGGTTTTGTGAAAATGGGGGTTTGTCTCTTCGCAGCATTCTCAGCATTCTTCTGGGATCCAGAAGGTGGTGGAAGCAAAGGAGGAACGCCTTGTGAAGAACTGATTGCCGGCATAGAACTTGATGTATTCTTTGTTGAGGAAGCCATCCGCTTGGTTGTAATGAACCGAAATGACCAAAAAAGTATGAATTTTCTTAGGAATGAAGCACCAATTGCCCCACGGTGGGCGCCAAACTGTTTTGGTCAAAAATCAAGCAATGATAATGCAACCAAACTTTCCGTTGTGAGGTATGATGCTTGAATCAATGAACAACACTAAGGATCACTCAGAAATGGAATGAATAAGTGACACAAAGATTTATACGAGGAAAAAGCCCTTGATCAATGAATGATCTCCGGCATAAAAAACCTCGGGTGATAGAAACTACCAATCACCAACTCAAATTAAACAAGAAATGTATTACAACTTCAGATGATAGCGAGCTAATTACAAGGATCACTATAGTGTAATGTGCAAAAAAGTGTGTAATCGCAAAGTGAATTGTAAAGAGCTGGTGAGAGCAGTTGCGAGTGTGTGTGTTAAGCCAAAAATAGCCAAGTGTTTCTATTTAGCTCGCTATCCCATTTAAAAATGGAAAATATCTAAGCTAACAAACATTCCGCATTTGGTGCAAGTCCTCCACAACTCCCACAACGTCCATTTCAGCCATGCACATGCGGAATAAATATGGAATATTCTCCAGGAATATCGCCAAGACCAAGTCCAAGCTCGTACTCCTGCAAAACAACATCATATTCAAAGCAGACAATCGTTAGTATAAGGATCCTTACGATGATCCATGATCCTGATCCTGCAATACTTCTGAGGATAACTAATTCAAACAGAAGTAAGGATCACTAAACCCAACAGTAATTGAGGATCACTGATCATTGAAAAAATCCTCCCCTAACAAAGATGATTAGGGAAGTCAAATTCCCCAAGTGGCTAGCAAACATTGTCGTGGTTCAAAAGAAGAATGGGAAATGGAGAGTTTGTGTAGATTACACAGACCTGAACAAAGCATGTCCTAAAGACCCATTTCCTTTGCCTCATATAGACTCAATGGTAGACGCAACCGCCAGTCATGAAATGCTGACCTTTATGGATGCATCCTCAGGATTCCAACAGATTCAACTGGAGCCATCCGATCAGGAGGATACTGCTTTCATGACACCAACAGGTATTTATTGTTATACTGCTATGCCTTTCGGTTTGAAAAATGCAGGTGCAACATACCAAAGATTGGTGAATATGATGTTTAAAGACAAACTGGGGGACACCATGGAGGTGTATATTGATGATATGGTGGTAAAGTCCAAGAAGGCGGAGGATCATCTCTAGGATATTGAAGGTGTATTCAATATCCTGGACCAATACAATATGAAGCTGAATCCTGCTATGTGCCATTTCGAAGTGGGGGCAGGAAATTTTTCAGGATACATGGTGACTAAGAGGGGAATAGAAGCAAGCCCAGAACAGATCAAAGCTATCCTGGATATCAAATCACCGTCCAACATGAAATATTTGCAAAGGTTAACAGGACGAGTAGCAGCATTAAACAGGTTTATATCAAGATCTTCAGAGAAATGCAAGGAATTCTACGATATCCTGAAGAAGAATAAGAAATTCGAGATGGGAGAAAAACATGAAGCAACCCTACAAGGATTGAAGCAGTTTCTTTCAAATGCAGACTGCAGCCCAGTAAATGATTTTTATTAAATAATCGGTAATTAATTAGGTCCTGAGATTTTTACACAAGGTGACGTGGACCACTTAGAATGTTCTGTAAATTATTTAGAATTTTTGGAATAAGATAACTATTTTATAAAAATACCCGAAAACAGCACAGTTCAGGACGTAAAAGTTGAAACGTTATAAGTTGTTATTTGTGTATCTAAATGTTGGTTATGCTATCTGAGAATGATCAAACTTGTTTAATGTCAACGAAAGTGTTATGTGAAATATTGTGTGCTTGATCACGAGTAACTATACATGGAATATGTGTATGTACGTAAGTTGTCAAAGTGAGTGCATGGTACGTGTTAGATACGTGCAGGAGCTTTGTGCCTTACTTGAACACACTAATAAACTAGATGGTAATCGTATTAGGACGTGATTGACCTACCTAGACTCCTAACCATTTTAACAGACCAACCGAGCAATCGAATGTGAGTTCACACTTTTTCATCAAAGCATGGGATTCCCGGTGGTTTGGGAATGGGTTAAACAACAACTATCCCCCTTGGGTGGGATGCAACCTACGTATTCTCCTTGGGTAGAACACGTACTACCATCCTCCTGGGTGAAGGGCGACAACCATTATAATAAATGTCTTAAGCATACTAGACAACAACTCTATCTTTAAGTCCCCCATATTTTATACCGACTTAATCGTCGGGCTAATGGCGAACGGGTTATTAGTTAAATAGCGCTATTAGGTTTGACAAGCCTCGCACTGTGCCGCAGAGGACAGGCGTAGACTAATATACTTGGGCACTTAGTCAATGATGATAGACATTGACTCGGGGCACTCAACATAACTTAAGTCAGTAGTCGATATGGTAACAGATCTAGTGGTTTAAAACAGTGGGGTAGCTCCCCATGGTATGTTTTTATAAAGGAACAAGGGAACTTAACAACTTATGGTTTTTGGAACAACATTAAAATGGAACAACCAACTGTGAACTTTCCAACTTTTTGTTGACACACTACTGCATGCTTTGCAGGTCATTAGGTACATGGTTGGAGCATGCACGAGGAGTGGACGTTGTGGCAAGGAACCAACTGTTGGGTTCCTAACATTAAACTTTATGTTTTTAAACTATTAATGGGTTTTAGACTTTATGCTTCTGCTAACTTTTAAACTTGGTTTTGGACTTTGGTTTTGTGAACACGAAACGTTTTGGTTGCGATGGTTTTACTTTACTTTACTTAATGTTCAGTATGATTGGTGGTCTTAGGGATGGAATTTTATAGCATATGGATCATGGATCCTCAAGTATAGCCTGGATCACGGATCCTCTGTTCAGTTTAAATTAAGGATCCTCAGAAAATGATACATGAAGGCTAAGGATCCAGGATCCTCATTATTATCCTAAACTAACAATTATTTCCATCAACTTTTGGTTTGTTTTGCAGGTGTATTCGAAGTAGACTTGGTCCTGCCGAGATTCCAGGAGAATATGCTTGACATTTGTGCACGTGCAATGGCTCCATGACCGTTATGGTGATCGTGGGGAGGATAGCACAAATTTCGGATAGTTTGTTAGCTAGATTTTTCTATTTTTAAAAGGGGATAACAAGCTTAAATTAGCAACTTAGTTACATATACACACATCTCTCGAACTCTTTGCAAACTCTTGGCGATTACACACACTAACACTTTAGCAATCATTGTATCAAGCTTGTTATCATCTGAAGTTGTAAACTGTATTTGTTCAATATAGTTGGTGATCGGTAGTTTCCATCACCCAAGGTTTTTTATGCCGGAGATCATTCATTGATCAGGGGCTTTTTCCACGTATAAATCCTTGTGTTCATCATTCATTTCATTCATTCATTATTCATACATTTGTTCAATTAACCAAGCATCTAACCTCACAAAAATCAGATTTGCTTACCTTATCCTTGTGTGATTTTTGACCAAAATAGTTTGCCTCCCACCATGGGGCAATCGATGCTTCATTCTTGAAAATTATATTCATTTTATTTATTTCTGCTCATTACCTTTAACCACATGGCTTCTCATGGGAAGAACACTTCAAGCTCCATGCCCGTGATCCCCTTTTCACAGGGCATTCCACCTTTGCCTCCTGTTCCTTCTGGATCCCAGAAGAATGCTGAGAATGCTGTGAAGAAACATACCCCCCGTTTTCACAAAAGCAACTACTGCTGTTTCTTCTGGTCGTACTAACAATGATCTTAATTCTTTGATTTTGCAGATGAAGGATTACATGCAGCAGCAGGACAAAACTAATGACAGGATCCTTCGTGAGATTAATGAAATCAAGAAATTGAAGAGATCAACGGAGGATCACTCTCCATTGGTGCCTAGATCACTGGATTTTGGTACTCCAGCAACAACTGCCCAACGTTCCACAACATCAGGTGTCCAGTACCATGGAGGATCATCAAGTATGCACTATGGATCATCGACAATGACACAGGCTCAAGGATCCTACTTTCAACTTTCAGGATCCTCTCTTCAGCTTCAAGGATCCTCTTTCCAGCATCAAGGATCCTTCTCTAATTCAGGAGGATACATGGGGACGCAGTCAGTTCAAGGATCCTACTCTCAGTACCTAGGATCCTCATCTCAAGTTCAAGGATCCTCATCACAAGTTCACGGATCCATAGAGTATCCTTCAAGACCTTCAGCTCCGATGCATACTGGATCCAATATCTTTCAGGATCAAGGATCCTTAAGGAGTCAACAACCCATAAGTTAAGAGATTCATGTGGGAGACTTCATCCCTATGCAGACTATTGCTTCATCTGGTCCCTCAATCATACCAGAATCACATCAGTTTGGATTCACATCAGGAATCCTAGCCTCGAATCAATCAGGAGGTAACACTTTAAATACATCGTATAATACTAACCATGGCTTTGTGCAGGAACCAAGGATCAACCAAGCTATGGCAAGAGAGTTACAAAAACTCAAGGATATGAAATCCAGTGTCCTGGGAGTGGTCAAGCCCATTCCTGAGATCCCAGATGGCAGTCACAGAGTGTCGCGCTTTGCACCACCTATATATGATGCAGAGATACCAAAGAGGTTTCAAACCCCAAATATGAAGCTCTATGATGGCACAACTGATCCAGAAGAGCATGTAGCTCAATACAGGGAGAGAATGAAGATCAACCCCATTCCAGAAAGGTTAAATGAAGCATGTCTTTGCAAGGGTTTCGGATCCACATTGACAGGATCAACTCTTAAATGGCTGCTAAGTCTTCCTCCTTACTCTATTACTTCATTTGCTAATCTAGTTAACTTTTTCAATAGCCAATTTTCATGTAGTAGGAGATTTGAACGATTAACTAGTGATTTATATAGGGTAACTCAAGGTCATAATGAATCATTAAGGGATTACATAACTAAATTTAGTAGAGAATCTTTAGAAATTCCCAACTTAGATACTGCAACAGTTGTGGAAGCTTTTAAAATGGGTTTGCTTAAGGATTCATAGTTCTATGATGATCTTGTTATGACACCTTGCAGGAACCTTGATAAAGTAAGAAACAAGGCCCTTAGGTTCATCCGTTTAGAGGATGACAAAAGGATCCAGGAGAGACTGTCAGGATCCTTAAAGCAGGAAAAGCAAGGATCCTATTTCAGGAACAACAAATCAAAGTCATACAATAAGTCTGACAATCAGAATGTGCATGCTGTGGAACAAGAGGAAGATGATGAAGATTATCCTCCTATTTTTTAGTATTGTTTTGCTTTTGATAATAATGAACTAATCATTGCTATGCAAAACTTAGGTGATAAAGCAAGATGGCCGAGAAAGAGTGACAAGCCAGCTGCTACAAAAGACAAATCTAAGTGGTGTGCTTATCATGAAGACTTTGGTCATCTCACAGATGAATGCATAGCACTAAGGAAAGAGACCAGTTACCTATTGAGCAAAGGATACTTGAAGGAGCTGTTCGGAAGAAAGCAATCGAGGATCCAGGATCCTGAGAAAATTCCAAAAAGGGCTCCTGCTCCTCCAGCTGATGCCTAGATTGTCAACTTCATCTCTGGTGGATCAGACATATGTGGCACTTCCTTTTCATCAGCTAAGAGGCATGCAAAAGAGACAAAGATGGAGAATGGGGATAGGCCTATTCGAACTTCCATCCTTACACATGAGAAAATCATATCCTTTGATGAGGATGACCGTGTGGATATCCAGGATCCTCATCACGATGGTCTTGTTATTACATTATTCATTTCTAACCATTTTGTTCGCAGGATTCTCATAGATGGGGGAAGCTCAGTGAACATTATCCAACTAGATGTCCTGAAACGGATGAACATCCCTGAATCCGATATTGTGCCAAGATCATATGTCCTTGTGGGATTCAGTGGAGAGAGTAAGAATACATTAGGGGACATCAAACTTCCTATTTATATAGAAGGAGTTAATTTTGTTCAAAAATTTTGTTTCATAGATTGCTTATCTTGTTGTAATGTTATCCTTGGCAGGCCATGGATACATGATATGAAAGTAGTCCCATCTACTTATCATCAATGTGTGAAACTCCCTACTCCATGGGGCGTGGTAAAAATTGAAAGTGATCGGCAAGAAGCTAAGAATTGCTACACATCATCAATGAAGCCAGCCTCGAGACCTAGGGAGTCATAGCAATTAAAGCATCCTCCAAGGAATGTCCTGGAGGCGAGAGAGCAGGATGTCCAGGATATTCTGCTGAATCCGGAGGATCCTGAATCCAAGATTTTTATAGGATCCGGGATCCTTGACAGTATTGAACAGGATCTAATATCCGTCTTGTGAAGAAGAAAAGCTACCTTTGCTTGAAACCATGAAGACATGACAGGTATCTCTAAAGATGTTATTACTCATAAACTTGGCATTGACAGGTCCTTCAAGCCAATACATCAAAAAAGGAGGAAGTTTTCACCTGAAAGACATGCCATTATCCAAGACGGGGTAGATAAACTGCTCAAAGCAACTATGATTAGAGAGGTAAAGTATCCAAGATGGTTAGCCAATGTGGTTTTTGTTCAAAATAAGAATGGAAAGTGGAGGGTATGTGTCGACTTTACTGATTTAAATAAGGCATGTCCCAAGGATCCATTCCCTTTACCCCACATTGACTCCATGGTGGATGCTACAGCGGGTCATGAGTTGTTAACTTTTATGGATGCTTCATCTGGATTCCAACAAATTCAGATGGAACCATCTGATCAAGAGGAAACAACCTTTATGACCCCTACTGGTATCTATTGTTATATTGCTATGCCCTTTGGACTAAAAAATGCAGATGCTACATACCAAAGGCTAGTAAATATGATGTTTAAAGAACAAATTAGATACACAATGGAAGTCTATATTGATGACATGGTGGTTAAGTCCAAGAGAGCTGAGAATCACCTTAAAAATTTGGAGGAAGCATTTGATATCCTTGATAGATACAACATGAAATTGAATCCTTCCAGGTGCCATTTTGGTGTAAAAGCGGGCAAGTTCTTAGGTTATATGGTGACAAAAAGAGGGATAGAGGCAAGTCCATAACAAATCAAGGCCATTGTGAATATAAAGTCTCCTGCCAATGCTAAGGATGTGAAAAGATTGACAGGGGGGATCGCAGCCTTGAACAGATTCATCTCAAAGTCATCTGAGAAATGCAAAGAATTCTATGACATTCTGAGAAAGAATAAAAAGTTTGAGTGGACTGAAAAGCATGAAAATGCCCTCAAGGCCCTTAAGGATTACCTATCCTCAGCTCCAGCCTTAATGAAACCAGAGAATGGGGAGATATTATCCTTATATTTAGCAGTTTCTTCTAAGGCAGTAAGTGCAGTCCTTGTTAAGGATCATGAAGGTACTCAACATCTTGTATACTATGTAAGTAAAAGTCTACTTGATGCTGAGTGCAGGTATTCTCATTTAGAGAAACTTATTCTTGCTTTGATTATGGCATCTACTAAATTACGTCATTATTTTGAGACTCATCCTATTATTGTTAAGACTAACTTTCCTATCAAGAATGTTCTCAGGAAACCTGAAATGTCAGGAAGGATGGCAAAGTGGGCAGTCGAGCTTAGTGCATATGATATTAAATATGAACCAAGAACTGCCATTAAATCTCAGGCCTTGGCTAACTTTGTGGCTGATTTCAGTATTGATCATACCTAGTGATGGCTCACAGTCAACTTTAGGATCATGGATCCTTCCAATCCTGAGATACATACAACATGGAGAGATTCCTACTGGAGAAAATCCTAGAGCTTTCAAAGTCAAGGTATCCCAGTTTACAATACTAAATAACATCTTATATAAAAGATCTCTTACAGGTCCATATTTAAGGTGCATCAAGGATCCATAAATTCAAGAAGTTCGGAAGGATTTTCATGAAGGAGATTGTGGAAACCACACTAGGGGCAGAGCACTATTCTCAAGGATCCTTAGAACAGGATATTATTGGCCCACCATGAAGAAGGATGCTGTGGATTATGCAAAGAAATGTGATGCTTGTCAAAGATATAGCAATATTCTTCACCAACCAGCGGAGCTCCTGCATCCTATATCCTCTTCATGGCCATTCATAAGATAGGGAATGGATATAGTTGGCAAACTTCCCAAGGCACCAGGAGGAAAAATGTTTATGCTTGCTATGACTGACTACTTTTCCAAATGGATAGAAGCTGAAGCCTTTGCACAAGTCAGAGAAAAGGAAGTGATATCCTTTATTAAAAGAAATATCATTACTAGATTTGGCATACCTTCTGAAATTATTTGAGATAATGGATCCCAATTTATTGGGAGTAGGACTACTAACTTTTGTGACAGCTGGGGGATTAGGACGATAACATCAACACCAGTCCACCCACAAGCTAATGGTCAAGCAGAATCATCTAACAAGATCATCATCAACAAGTTGAAGAAGAAACTTGGATCCAAGAAAGGGAAATGGGCAGAAGAGCTACCTTATGTGTTATGGGCTGATAGAACAACTCCCAAGAATGCTACTGGTCAGACTCCATTTTCTTTGGTGTTTGGAGCTGAATCAGTGATCCCTACAGAGATGGTAGTCCCTACTGCAAGAATAAGCATCCGTGATCCTGAAGGAAATGCTGAAAACTTGGTTCAAGATTTGGATACCATAGAAGAACTCAGGGATTTAGCAAGGATAAGATTGGCTAGCTATCAACAAAGGATGGCTGGAGCTTATAATAAGAATGTCAGGATCAGAAAGTTTCAAGTTGGTGACATGGTGTTGAGGAAAGCATTCCAAAATACCACAAATCCTACTGATGGCAAGTTAGCACCAAAGTGAGAAGGCCCTTATCTAATTGAAGCTGAGGCAGGAAAGGGGGAATATTGTTTATTAACAATGGAAGGTGATCTATTACTAAGGGCTTGGAATGCTGTCTATTTGAAAAAGTACTTCATGTAAGAAGGATCCAGGATCCTTGGTTATCCTCATACCCAGTACATATTAAGGATCCTCAGAGGATATATGATCCTCATTCTGGTAATGATTTCATTATTATTTCTCTAATTCTTTAATTTATTTGACTATAAGGAGAAGGATCCAGGATCCCTTATCCTTTTTCATTAAGTTCTGAGTTTTGCAGAAGTTGGTGTATCTTTGACAAAGGATCAAGTATTCAGTCAAATCTCCAAAGTCTTTGGGTTTATCCCCAGTTTATGGGCTTGTCCCCAGTTTAAGGTATCTATTACCTTCTACGAATCAGGTTCTTACACCTTCGCCAGTTGCGCACAATTATCTTAGTATAGTTTAAGGCAATGGGACCAGTACCCGCTTTAGGGGCTGGAAATTTCATTTTAATGGCTGTATTTAGGATCCTAAGTATAGTGGTAGACGCACCATACATCCGTTCCTAAGGTTTCTAATGTTTTCACGTTAGCTAAGGTTTTGGCATCTTCATGTCACTAAGTTTGGATAGTCGCTAGTTTAGGCCATACTCCAGTTTACACAAGATTCTTTGGGCTTGTCCCCAGTCTTTGGGCTTGTCCCCAGTTTGTTGGGTTTGTCCCCAGTTTATTGGGCTTGTCCCCAGATTGTTGGGCTTGTCCCCAGTTACTAATACTTGCTTTGACAGTTGGCTTAGTCCCAAGTGATATGTTATTGCATGTTTACATAGCTAAACAATTAAGGATCAAGGATCCTAACTTTCTATCAGATTTTATCCTTTGTTGGCACAGTTGTAAGTATTAAGGATATAGAATCCAAACTTGGATTCTCTTGTATGATCCTTATTGACTTTAACTTTATTCTTGGTTTTTTAATTATACCCTTATTCTTTGACAACAGGATATTTGATCCTTGATCATATAGTCTTTTATCTTTTGACTTAAACCAATTTCAATATAAATTTGATATTCTAACAGTTATAAATCCCAAGATTTTAGAATAAGAATTGACAAATAAATGTATAACATTTAAAGACAAAATCAACAACACCAGAGATAGCCAAAAGTTAAAGTTTTATTTATTTAACAGATTAACCCTTTAAAAGGTTGTCAAAATTGCCAACCCAAGCTTCTACCAGCAATACGTGGCCCGTCCACTTGGGTTGGCAAAGGGTGTCCATACTAAAGGTTCGAAGCCATGCAGGAAATCAAAAGATGAGGGGCATCAAAGGCTTCATCCTCCACAAACAGAAGGACCCATCCACCTTTGCTACCCCCCTATTATCCTAAGGATCAGTGATCCTTAACCCTAACAACTATTGTTCAAGTTATTACAGACCAACATTGTTCAAAACACCATAACCATAAAATAAACTACCAAACCATAAAAAATGGGCTTCGGCCATGTCTAGAAATATCCATCATCGCCCATTTGTGCAGCTCACACCTTCACTGCCTCATCCACGTTCTCTTCACCACCTTTGCCACTACCCACCAGCCGCTGCCTCCTCAGGATCCTTGTCACACCCCGACCACGTAAAACAACAAATCGTGGCGGAAACGTCGGGGAGTGTTGTAATAGAATTATTGTTTCACAACCATGGATACAAAAAGTTTCGTTTTATTGATTCATTAGGTAATTTACATTGTCTCAACACAAAACAAACAAGTTACATATCGGCTATCATTGTTATTATGTCACTAAGGCCTCGTCCAGATCCTATTGACTCATGCATCGTAGCAATCAACATCAAGCAACATCACCTGAAACATATGTGAAAACAAAGTCAGCAAAGAAATGCTGGCGAGCACATAGGTTTTATGAGAGTATCGGATTCATGGCTCGTTTACATGTTGCAATACCTAATTTAAAAACCTTGTTTTGAAAGTATAGTATTGCGACATAATTAACCAACTCAAATCAAGTTGGTTATAATTTGTAAAATCTCGTAGCCATGATTCTTAACCCCAAAACATTTACTTAATTAAATCAAATTGTAAAACATCTCGTAAAAACTCGTTAATAAAACTCGCATGCTTTATACCATTTCGAAAACCTCATTGTGTGACATCGTTTCAAAATCATTTTCCCCAGTTAACTAAATAATATAACACAATGTAATATGATAAGAGCACTTATATATAAGATGTACCAGCGGCGTATCTACCATGCTTTTATCATGCTACACCCGTCTCATTATTTAGTCACAACCCAAAACCAATTGTTTAATCAAATCGTTTATCTTGTTTAAGTCGTTTCAAATCGTTTAACTTGCCCCAAAATCGTTTAACTCGTTTTAATTGTGAAACTACTTTTGGTTGTCTCGCTAATAACATTCAAACCTTCGTGACTTGACTATCTCGCTTCGCATTAACAAACCACCAAAGGGTAAGTTAACTATCATCAGATTCAGTCGTTACCCATAACCCCCACACATAACCATGGGTGCCGTCTGATAACGGGATTTGTCAGATCCTATGGTACCATAACCTAATACTGGTCGGCTTGATCAATGCTAATGAATGTCATTCGTTATGTAACTACAACCAATAAGTTTGTTCACTTTATCAAAATCGTTATTAATTTAATATAAACCATTTTAATCGTTTTTGAAACCATCGTTTAAACCTCGAAATTGTTTAACACATATGAATCACCCCAAAACAATTGAAAACAGTAAAATAGGGGAACTATGTACTCACATGAAGTGCAAAGTATCCTTAATTAAAAGAACTTCAACAAACTTAAGCAAATCTGAGAAATCAAGCGGCACCTAGTAATCGAATCACTAGTCAAATAATCGACACCTAAATCAGGAGATCGGATAGAACGAGGTCTTGTAAACCAAATGAGTGTTGGAACTCGTGTCATATGGTTTAACAAAGCCTACATCCTAAATCAGAACCTAAACTAAGTGCTTTCGACCCGTCGCGACCCATTAAGGTAGCTTACGCTACCTTAACGCGTCGTTCGCGTAAAACGCGTTCGAGACGTCTAACTAGTCCTATGACAAGTATTATATGCCTAAACATGTTTAATTATGTTGCATAATCAGTTAGGCTACAAAAGTTTATGTTACATATGCTTAAAATCCAATTATGCATGAAAAGGGCATTTTGGTCATTTTACCTAAGGCATATAAACTACCTATCATACAACTACCTAAACTATGTGACCATAAGGTATAACCTCGGAAGGTTATTCCCTATACAACTATGGTCACTAACCATGCTTGGTCGGATCCTAATGATCGACCAAACGGGTCTAGTTCGAAAGTCTAAGCGGTGGTTTAGATCATTTGACTTACGACTCTAAACAAGCACAAGACTAAAAGTGACGAGCTAAACATGTTAAAACATGTTTAGTTAAGTTAGAAAATAGGTTTTGATATCAAAACAAAGTGTATTGATACCCAAAAGTAGTTTGGTTACCAAATACGCATGAATACGCATTTTGGCCGAAACTACGACTCGTCACTACGCCTGGTCAACGTGGTAATCAGAAGGTCTATATAGTCACACAGGACTATAACCATCGTGATTACACTGATGTTGCAAAGTTCAAATGAACTTTGTGTTGACCATAACCTGGTCAAAGCAGAAAATCAAACACTGTTTGACTTTCGTGCTTAAAACACATAAAAGCACGAAAGAATACTTACAAAGGGTCCACGCTAGGAAGTTTGATCCAAGTTTGCTCAGGTATGAGGTGTTTAAATCTCAACTTAGAGCAAAATGAATCAAGTGTGAGTTGAAGTGAATGAAAGCATGGGTATTTATAGATTTTGGAGAACCGTTAGGATCGTTCCTCGCATAACGTGCCTTGATCTAGACCTTACATGTGGGCACAAGGTATTTCAAAACCATGGGTATACTTAAAACCATCAAATTCCAGCCCATAGAGTGCAAAACCTTGGTTTAAAACCATCAAATCCTCAAAAATGGACCAAGTTCAATGTATCTGCCAGAAATTTCAAAAATGGTCCCTGCACTTGTAAAACTTGATTTTTTGGCACTTTTAAGCCCCGTTAACCCCATTTCAAGGCTCTAAAATAGAGTTAAAGTATAGGGAACTTGAAATGTGCTCAAAAATATCTCGGATGTTGGTTCGTTTGGTCGTACGGTTGCGTTATTCGGTTAATTACAACGGAAGTCGTAACGAACGCAAAAACGATCCAAATTAAGCGACGAATGGAATTTTATCATGCCAATAACTAAAATAAAATATTTTAATGATTAAATAAATTTTTGGATATCCGGATATGTTCAGAACGCAAGATATGTGCGAAAATGCAAACTTATGCACTTTTTGACACTTTTAGTCCCTATTGATCAATAAAGTTTATTTTTAGCATACTGAACCCTTTGAAGCCTATTTCTAAGCTATGTAAAGGATATTTAGGGTATGTTTAACTTATGATCAAGTTCCAGAATGTTCGTTACTATACAAATCGGTATAGTTTTGCAATTTGACACAAATAGTCCCTGCGATCGAATAAACTTGATTTCACCACACCAAACCATCCAAAACATATTTCTAAGTTATGTGGAGGTTATTTAAGGTATGTTAAGCCTATGTCACTATTCCAGAGTGTTTTTCGCATTAAACTGACTGCGTTTACGCACCAGTTTGCGTATAACCTTCCAAAAAGCGATTTAAAGCTTGAAATCGGAATCGAATCAAATCGTAAAATCATCAAAAAAAAATACACACATAATAACACCAAAACACATATAATAACACCAAAGCACATTGTTTTATTAACATTTTTTTACATTACACATCGATTACAGAACACAGTTGTCACAGTCTCCCCTACTTTAGGAAATTTCGTCCCAAAATTTTAACTAGAGGAAACTTGTGAAAACAAATGCGGATATTTCGCCTTTATTTGGTCCTCACGTTCCCAAGTAAACTTTGGGCCATGTTTGGACTCCCAACGAACTTTGACCAATCGAATCCGTTTGTTCTTCAACTGTTTGACTGCACGGTCCATTATCTCCACGGGTTTCTCGACAAAGTGCAACGTTTCATCAACTTGAATCTCGTCGAGAGGAATGTGAAGATCAGCATTAGCTAAACACTTTCGCAAATTGGACACGTGAAAATTCGGATGAATATTTCCAAGCTCTGGAAGTAGCTCTAGTCGATAGGCAACCTTCCCATTTTTTTTCCACAATCTTAAATGGTCCAACATATCAAGGTGAAAGTTTTGCTTTCTTTCCAAATCTCACCACTCCCTTCCAAGGTGACACCTTGAGTAGGACACGGTCTCCGACTTGAAATTCTAAGGGCTTGCGTCGCATATCCGCATAACTCTTTTGACGGCTTTTAGCTGTCACAAGATTATCGCGAATTTTCTAGATTTTGTCTGTCGTTTCCAGAATGAGCTCAGGTCCAGTAAGCAGAGCTTCACCGATCTCATTCCAACAGACAGGTGAACGACATTTTCAACCGTAGAGAGCTTCGAATGGTTCCATATTAATACTAGCATGATAACTATTGTTGTAAGAGAACTCGATCAATGGAAGATGAGAATCCCAATTACCACCAAAGTTTGAATCGTCCTCTCAGATTATCCATCTGTTTGGGGATGATAAGCAGTGCTTAGATTTAATTGGGTTCCTATAGCAGATTGCATGGTCTTCCAAAAATGAGATGAAAATCGAGCATCACGATCAGAAATGATATCCAAAGGAACACCATGTCGAGATACTATCTCATCAACATAAATCTTTGCAAGTTTATCAGCAGATAGATCCTCGCGAATCGGAATAAAATGAGCTGACTTCGTTAATCGATCGATAACAACCCATATAGCATCGTGACCTTTAAATGTACGCGGTAATTTAGTGATGAGATCCATAACAATGTTCTCCCACTTCCAAACCGGTATCTCTGGTTGTACAAGCAATCCAGAAGGTCGTTGATGTTCAGACTTGACTTTGAGACAAGTTAGGCATTTCGATACATACAAAGCAACATCCTTTTTCATACCAGGCCACCAGTACATAGTACGAAGATCCTTGTACATTTTATCAGCACCAGGATGGATAGAATATCGAGACTTGTGAGATTCGTCCATTACCAAAGTGCGAAGATCGTCTTGTTTTGGAATCCACAATCGAGCCTTAAAATAGAGTAAACCATCGCCTTTCTCTTCGAGCTTAAGCTCAAGCTGATGTGGTAATTCCTTACCCATCAAATTTTGTGAAACACAAAATTGTTGAGCTTGAAGGACACGAGTTTGAAGATCAGATAGAGTTTGAACAGAATGAAGCTTGACTCGCTCTTTTCGACTAAGCGCATCAGCTACGACATTCGCCTTACCAGGATGGTAGCGAATCTCGCAATCGTAATCACTTAAGAGCTCAACCCAACGTCATTGCCTCATGTTCAGCTCCTTCTGATTTAGAATGTGCTGGAGACTTTTGTGGTCTGTGAAAACCACACACTTCGTGCCATAAACATAGTGTCTCCAGATTTTAAGTGCGAAAACCACAACACCTAACTCAAGATCATGAGTCGTGTAGTTCTTCTCATGAACTTTCAGCTGTCTTGACGCATATACAATAACTTTACCTCGTTGCATAAGGGCACAACCAAGGCCTAGATTTGACGTGTCACGATAGATAACGAAATCATCGTTTCCCTCAGGTAGAGATAGAACATGAGCATCACACAACTTCTGTTTCAGCATTTGGAATGCTTCTTCTTGCTTGGGTCCCCACTCAAAAGGCTTATTCTTCTGAGTCAAAGTAGTGAGTGGAACCGCAATCTTTGAGAAGTTCTAAATAAACCGTCGATAATATCCAGCAAGACCAAGAAAAGATCGAATCTTTGTAGGTGTCGTCGGTGTATTCCAATCCTTAATTGCAGTAATTTTGCAAGGATCCTGATGTGTGCAAAATGCAACATATAAATTACATCAATTGTGGCATAAAACTAACCCTTTTTTAGTACTAATGTTGGAAAAAGTGTGCTTCTGTCTTCCTTTTGTATTTTCAGGATTAAATGAGCACAAATTAACAAAAGAAGCAAAAAGACAACAAAATCGAACATAAATACAAGAAAAGGAACAAACGTGACATGCCCGACCCCACGACAGCATCTTCCCAAGCAAAACAAGAAGACAGAAGACTGAACACGCCCCGTGCTCAGCCAGCACGGGGGCGTGCCCAAGTGTCAGCAGAAAAGACAAAGTGGTAGAAGCTTCTATTGCCCACCACGGGGCCGTGCTCAGCGGGCATGTGGCCGTGGTCAACTATAAGATTCGCAGAATCCAGGAAAATCTTCATAGTACAGATATGCTTCTGCACACGGGGTCGTGCTCAGCGGACACGAGGGCGTGGTCAACTAATAAAGACAAGAGCAATTAATGAAGAAAAAGAAGGATGTGGACACGGGGTCGTGCCCACTGGACACGGGGTCGTACCCGAGCTTCTGTTCAGCCTATAAATAGGAGTGCTTGGCTCAAGCTTAAACCATCCCTTGGCACACCACCTCTCTCAAACTTCACCCACCACCATAACACCATCATCCACCACCATCATCCATTGTCCATTGTCCATCATAGAGTGTGTGAGTCGTCTCGGGATCCAAGATTGATCGTAAGAGTTCTTGACAATCATTGCCATGTTTGCCTAAGTCTCTTACATCACTTGGTGAAGACAAAGTGTCTAGTGTAATACTTTTTATTTTTAATCTTTTCGCACTTTTTAATTGGTTATGTATTAATGACTTTAATAACTAGTTTCTTATGTTGAAGGTGATTCTTCCTTATCGTTTGTCCGTGGTGTCTCGGCATTATTTTACTATCTATATAAAATAAAAGATTTTCACCATTCATATCTCCACTGTCTATATGGAGGTATGTTGGCTACCTGGTCGGGGGTTAAGGGAACGGTTTGGTAAGAGGCTTGCCGTTGTTCAGCGTTTAGAGATCCTGCAAGGGACATGGGTCAAATTTAGTAGGACCTCCTTCAATACTTAACAGTATTGGATGGCGGGGGTCCAAACTCTTTGATCCCCTCATAAGTTAAACTACTATTAATACTATAACCCGGCTACTTAGGACTGTATCCTTGCTGACTCAGACTACTTAGCCGAGGGTAACGTCACCTTCAAAAGAGGGGCCTACCATAATTTGCATTAATAACTTAATTAATGATCTTTCAATAATCCGACCCTTTAGGATTGTATCCTTGCTGACTCAAACTACTGGGTTGAGGGTAACGTCACCTCCAAAAGAGGGGCCTACTACAATAACTAAGATAATCTCTTAAATAGTGCAAAAGTGCGGAAATAATCAAAGGTTACACTAAACATGTGTTGGAACCAAGTGATTCATCTTGTCTAACTGTTTTTCTTTTATTTTTATTTTTCAGCATTTTAGTTAGTTTTTATTTTTCTTAGTTAAAACCTTTTTGTAAACTTTTGATTTGATTAGACGTTGAGGATAAACCGGTACTAAAAGCTCTTGTGTCCTTGGATGACCTCGGTATCTTACCAACACTATACTACGCTCACGATGGGTGCACTTGCCCATATGTGTGTTTAGTGTTAGTAAATATCGTGTTTTATAAATTTAAAACTTGGCTAAAAAGTGTTAAAAAGGGCTTAACTTATACATTAAAAACTAATAACACTCACGCACATCAAGTTTTTGGCGCCGTTGCCGGGGACACAAGGATTTTAAGAAAGCTTAAAATCGACGGCCTAATCTGTTTTTCAAAACCTTTTTAAAACGCGCGCACATTTTTCTGCATTTTAGTTTAGTTTTTCATTTACAGTATGTTGAACACGGGCCGTGCTCACTGAACACGGGGCCGTGCTGCATATTTTTCATAAAACACCCAGTAACAGTAGCTTGAACACGGGCCGTGCTCACTGAACACGCCCCGTGCTCAAAGAAATCAGTAAATTTAATTAAAACGCCCAGATACAGATTCTGTACACGGGGCCGTGTCCACTGAACACGGGGCCGTGTCCAGCCTCTGTTTCCGTTTTTATTTTTGTTTTCTGATCTCGAGACTTGGTTGTGGTCTGCTGAGTGATTCTTATGGATCAATACTCAGGAGGTTACAACTACACCTATGAGGAGGATGATTATAGGAGTAACTATTGCACTAATTGTAGTAATCCGCACTTAGTTCAATATAGTCACTCATATCAACCATCCAATTCATACACCTATTATGAGGAGCCCGGGTACGAGCCATCGACTTCATACACATCATATGAAGACCAAAGGTATGAACCTCCTCCCTCATACTCATATTTTGATGAACCAAGGTATAAGCCTTCATACTCATACTTTGAGGAACCAAGATATGAGCCACCACCTTCTTATGCTTATTATGAGGAACCATGGCGTGAGCAACCCACCTCATATGAGTATTATTAAGAACAAAATTACGACCCTTATCCATCATATGCTTACAATGAAGAACAATGGTGTGAACCATCTACTTCATATGGGTATTATGAGGAACAAAGGATCGAACAACCGGATTCAAGCTTTGAAAATCCTGATCCTTTTTTCTATAACCGAAGTGACCGAAAGGATATTAGAACACCTTAGAGTTATCGATCACTATATAAATGAATCTCGCGCAAGGGAAGAGGAGTCCCGCGCAAGAGAAGAATTAAATAAAGAAGAGATAACCGAAAGTGTAAAAATGGAAGAACAAATAAGTGAAGAACCGACACATGAGTTAAACAACGAAAAAGGTGAGTCCGACAACGTTAAAATTCAAGAAGAGTCTAATTTTGAAGAAATTAATCTCTTGTCACCTTCTTTTGAAAATCATTGTTTAGTTCCCACTCATGCTAAGTTTTTAAAAGAGTTAAACACTAACACTAAAATTGACGAAACGGTAAGTGTTAAGTTAACTATTGATCAAACCTCGCTAATAAAAGAAAACCCATTTGAAATTAACATTACACAGGTTCCATGTTTCTGTCAAAATTTGTTTATTAGTAATGTCACAATTGATAAAGATCTTTGTGTTAACATAATGCCTAATTACATTTTCGAAAAATTAAGTATTAGTGATTTTTCTCCACTTCAAATACCCATTTTTCTATCCAATCGGAAGGTAATAAAATCAATCGGTGTAGTTGAGGATGTCTTGGTTCAAACAAATCAAATGGTAGTTCCCACCGACTTTGTCATCCTCGATGACGCTCCTCTAGTGTTGGGACGACCATTTGTAAAAACCCACGAAGCTTTGAAAAACCGGAAGTTCAACAATCTACCTCTTCAATTAGGGGCATTTAAAAAAAAGTGTCGATATTGAACGGTCAATGAAATATCCATTCGGCAATAATGACCCCCTAATTGAAGATGAAGATGAACCACCCGATACAAGTGAAAAGATTGACCACTTTGTTGAAGAAGAGGTCGCCATAGAACAAACTTTTAAAGTTCTTGATCAAAATGAGCAACCAAATAAGGAATCTCCTAAAGACCCACCACTTGAGCTCAAAGAACTTCCAAAAGGTTTGGAATATGCTTTTCTAGACAAAGATGGTAAATTACCTGTAATTATTTCGTCTAAATTAGATAGATTAGAAAAAGAAAAATTAATTAGTCTTTTGAAAAAACACGAAAACGCGATTGCTTGGAAGCTTGTAGATATTAAAGGAATAAGTCCTTCCATGTGCACGCACAAAATTTTAATGAATGATGACTACAAATCAGTAATACAACCACAACGTCGAGTAAATCCAAATGTTCAAGAAGTGGTTAAAAACGAAGTCATCAAATTACTTGACGCCGGACTGATCTATCCTATCTCCGATACTCCTTGGGTAAGTCCCGTCCAAGTAGTTCCAAAGAAATGAGGTATGACGGTAATAACTAACGAAAAAAATGAATTAATACCAACGAGAACCGTCACAGGATGGAGAGTATGTATAGATTATAGACGATTAAATGAGGCAACAAGGAAAGATCACTTTCCTTTGCCCTTCATTGATCAAATGTTAGAAAGATTATCCGGTCATAAATTTTACTGTTTCTTGGATGGTTTTTCAGGTTACTTTCAAATCCCGATAGCACCTGAAGACCAAGAAAAGACAACTTTCACATGTCCCTATGGAACTTTTGCTTATCGACGCATGCCGTTTGGTCTATGTAATGCCCCCGCAACATTCCAACGTTGCGTGGTAGCCATTTTCCATGACTTGATAGAAAAGACAATGGAAGTCTTCATGGACGACTTTTCTATCTTTGGGGATTCATACGACCAATGCCTCGATAACCTTGAACGAATGCTATCCTGATGTGAGGAAACAAACCTCGCCCTTAACTGGGAAAAATGCCATTTCATGGTAACGGAGGGAATAGTACTCGGTCACAATATCTCAAGCGAAGGAATGGAGGTGGATCGAGCCAAAATAGATACCATTTCTCGACTACCACCCCCATCCTCCGTTAGAGCTATTAGAAGTTTCCTAGGGCATGCCGGATTTTATAGGCGGTTTATCAAAGACTTTTCTAAAATTTCTAGGCCTTTAACAAAATTACTTGAAAAAGATGCTCCTTTCATCTTTGACAAGGATTGCAATCAAGCATTTCTAACCCTAAAGGAAATGTTAGTCAATGCACCTATCATGATAGCGCCTGATTGGAAATTTCCTTTCGAAATCATGTGTGATGCGAGTGACTTTGCAGTTGGAGCTGTCTTGGGACAAAGAAAAGAAAAGCATTTCCACCCAATTTATTATGCTAGTAAAACACTTAATGATGCACAAGAAAATTACACAACAACTGAAAAAGAGTTACTAGCTGTGGTGTTTGCTTTTGATAAATTTCATTCTTATCTTGTTCTTTCTAAAACTATAGTCTATACAGATTATGCAGCCATTCGATATCTGTTCAAAAAGTAAGACACAAAACCACGTTTGATTCGGTAGATTCTACTCCTCCAAGAATTTGATATTGAAATCAAAGACAAAAGAGGAGCAGAAAATACCACAGCCGATCATCTTTCGCGCTTAGAATACCCAGCTTTGGAGGCAACCAGGGACGAACAAATCAACGAAAAATTTCCAACGGAGTCCCTAGAAATGGTGGAATACAAGGAAGAACCATGGTACGCCGACTACGCTAACTACCTTGCTAGCGGTATAGTCGCAAAAGGTTGGCCACATCATCAAAGAAAAAAATTCTTTGCTAATGTGAAACACTATTTTTGGGAAGATCCATATCTTTTCAAAATGTGTACCGACCAACTCATCCGACGATGCGTCCATGGTAGCGAAGCACGAAGAATTCTCCGCCATTGTCATGAAGGTCCATACGGAGGGCATCATGGTGCCGCTAGTACCGCACGAAAGGTATTTGATTCAGGATTTTATTGGCCAACCATTTACAAGGACGCCCAAAGTCTCGTCAAGACATGTGATGCATGCCAAAGAACGGGTAATATTTCTTCCAAAAACGAAATGCCACAAAATGGCATTCTTGTTTGTGAAATTTTTTATGTGTGGGGACTCGACTTTATGGGACCTTTCCCACCATCGAAAGGAAACAAATATATACTTGTGGCAGTAGACTACTTGTCTAAATGGGCCGAGGCCGAGGCACTTCCAACAAATGATGGAAGAGTTTCTGAAAAAATTATTCTCTCGTTTTGGCACACCTAAAGCATTAATAAGTGATAGAGGTACCCATTTTTGCAACCATCAACTCGAAAAATTTTTAACAAGATATGGGGTCTATCACCGGGTCTCAACAGCATATTACCCTCAAACAAGCGGACAAGCCGACGTGACTAATAGAGGTTTAAAACGAATACTCGAAAAAACCGTAGGGTTAAATAAAAAGGAATGGGCAGATAAATTAGATGATGCTTTATGGGCTTTTCGAACTGCTTATAAAACAACAATAGGTACAACCCCATATAAGCTAGTCTATGGAAAAAACTGTCACTTGCCAGTAGAAATTGCACACAAAGCCTACTGGGCAATTAAAAATGTAAAGTTAGATTTAGAGTTTGCTGGTAAAAATTGATTTTGTCAATTAAATGAATTAGACGAGCTTAGGAATTATGCATACTCAAACTCTGAAATTTACAAGGAAAGAATGAAAAACTTGCATGACAAAATATTAAACCTAATGAATTTCGAGTGGGAGATCTAGTTCTTTTGTTTAATTCACGACTTCGCTTATTTCCTGGTAAATTAAAGTCTAGGTGGTCAGGACTTTTTTCAATCACCCATATTTTCCCACACTGTGCAATAGAAATTAAATCTCGAAATGGACCCCCATTCAAAGTCAATGGCCAACGGCTTAAACTCTATCAAGGATTCATTGAGAATGAAGAGGAGGAGATCTCGCTTCAAACGGTTGAAGAATGAAAACATCATCATCATACCTGGTAAGTTACGAACGATAAGGACGACATCTAAATCGGTAAGTCTTCTAACCAAACTTTTTGGGAAACAACGGTCACTCACACGAGCACTGAAAAAAAAATTCAGAACTTTGCTCAGCAAGAGGCCGTGTCCGCTGGACACGGGGCCGTGTCCGCGCTACTGTCGGGATATATTCCCCTTTTCATAACAGTTACTTCATTCCACACGCCCCATTTCCCCGAAAACGCTCTGGTTCCAGGCGATTTTCCGCAAATTTTCAACGTCTCCTATCATTCTAACAACATCAAAGTATGATTCTATCACTATTATTAGTTAGATTAGGCATTTGCATGTAGTTAAAACACCAAAAATTTGGGGAAAAATCTAGGGTTCTTAAAGTTCATCCGGATCGAACCTCAAATTCTTGTTTAGATCTGTTAGCATTTAGTTAGATTAGTGTTATAGGAAGTAAACCCACTTGTATTGTTCAAAGATTCGCCCGATTTCTCACAAAAACCCCAAACCCTTGTTTTTGAACCGAAAAATATAAAATTGAATGGGTAAACGGGTTGTTTTGGGAAACCGCACGGGGAATATATCCCGTTGGACCAAAAATTTTCAAGTTTTCGAAACCGGGTCGGAAAATGATATTTTTGTGTAACAGAACCCAGGACACGGGGTCGTGTCCGCTGAACACGGGGTCGTGTCCAGCTCACTGTTTGCAGTTTTGTCTGAAAATGCTAATGTTTCGTGCTAACTTTTGGTGTATTCTTTCAGATGGCTAGGAAGTTCACGAGGTTTAACGCAAATGAGCTCGATGCTAGGGCTAGATATGAAGTACTTCAAACAAGACGGGAAGAATACCCGAGACAAGCATGCATGGATTTGTTAGCATTGGTAAACCAACTTGATCGCTTCAACAACCTTGTCACAGGACCACTAAGGGTTGCCTTAAAAACTCGACTCCATTCCGTCCACGAATGCACTTTGGAATTCTATAGCACCTTCACGTTCAACTCAAGGTGCGACCCATTCGACAATGATGGGGTAGCATTCTGATGTGGCGGAACTAGGTATTCGATCTCTATGGCACAATTTGGGATGATTGTCGGGTTGTATGCGAAAGAAGATGCAGGTAACGAGGAAAATACTGGAGGGATGCGAGAGATAGATGAGAACGATCGCCAAGCCGCATGGGCTCAGATTGGTGAAGGGCACTACAATCCGAGCAGCACTAAGAGCACGAAGTTGAGAGATCCGCTCTACCGATACATCCATAGGCTCCTCGGCTACCCTCTTAGCCAAAGGCATGATAGCGGTGGAGTCGTTGGGTTAAGAGATTTGGTTGTCCTCCACTGCATCCATAACCACAGGCACCTCGATGTTCCGTTCCTCATGCCCCGAAACATGCATCATAACCGCCTTGCTACTGCACCAACCCCTATCTTCTTTGGGGGATGGGTGTACCGTCTCTTCAAGCACTTCACCCGCATACCTAGGTCATTCGGAAGGAGCCCATGGTCGGGTAGGGTAGATATACACATCTGCCGCTCAATGAACCTAATCTATGAAGCTGAAGACGGGACGGTTAGCTTCCAAAGGATGCAAGGTCATGCATGGAACCCGCAGGAGGCACTTGTCCTCCACGCTCCACAACATCATCAGTACCAGTACCAGCCCCATGGTGATCCAGGCCATTCCTCCTCCGGAGGCGGTTTTCCTAACTTCCAAAGTTTACATGATTTATTGCAGGAAAACCTCATGTGCACCATGAACACCTACAATATGGCAAGCAACACGTATAACCGGGTTGGGGCGATCGAGAGAAACATATCCGATATCCAAGATGATATTGGAAATATCCGGGAGTACATTACTGGGCACGGTGGAGATGATGATGATGATGATGAGGAGGAGGACGAAGACATGGATTAGGCGGGAGGAGCGGAGGAAGAAGCGATTGGTTGGTGATTCCCCAGGTTAACCTTTAATCTTGAACAATTTAAGGCCTGCGTGCCGAGTGTTGAACAATTTACTTTCTTTTAATTTTCTGCACTTATTTTTCCTTTTTCTTTTTTTTTTAACTTTGTTGACATGGATGTTGAACTTGGTAAAATTAGGATGTTTGCTATGATGTGGTATAGTGTTTATTGATAAAACAGGTACATACGAGGCTTAGAGTACTAAGCATTAGTACTACTAAAGCCGGGACAGGAAAACCGAAGAAAGAAACCTGTTTTTCAACCTTGCAGATTGTCCACACGGGGCCGTGTCCAACCAACACGCCCCCGTGCCCACTCCCCCGAACCTGCTGTTTGTTTTATTTCTGGAGACTTTGACAGACACGGGGTCGTGCCCAGCCAACATGCCCTCGTGTCCACCTTCTGTAAGTTTTCGTTATTGGCACCTGAACACGGGGTCGTGTCCAACGAACACGGGGCCGTGTTTAGCGCCCAGTAACACAAAATTTTTGCTTTTTCACCCTTTTTACACATTCAATCAACCTAAAAACTTACTTTTGGGACACATTGAGGACAATGTGTAATTTAAGTGTGGGGGGATGCTAAAATCTTAAATCTTGTAAGTCCTAAATACAAGCCTTACACAAAACTCTATTGGAACCGCTAATCACCCCAATTTTTTTCAAAAATTTTCATTTTTTTTACTTGTCTAGGTTTAACTTGGGAATTTCAAAGTTCTAAAAAGGTTATATTTTTACAAATATACAACCGATAGCGTCGTGATAAAAAGAACCAACATAAGAAAATTATGAAAAGGCATGGCAAACTTAGTTAAAATCTGATTATATATACTTGATCACATAAAAACCAATTCCCATAAAAGTGAGTTTTGAGCCTTTATTGAGCATACAAATACATATCTTTAAAT
This sequence comes from Helianthus tuberosus, assembly GCA_030545235.1. NCBI lineage: Eukaryota > Viridiplantae > Streptophyta > Magnoliopsida > Asterales > Asteraceae > Helianthus > Helianthus tuberosus. The sequence continues at coordinate 36,126 of JARYGA010024413.1, read as the reverse complement.
TAAATGCTCATTTTTTGTTTCTTGTGTGAATAGCCGCTTGGTTCTTTCGACTCTAGAACTTGCCATGACGATACATTCCCGGTCCTTACCAACTTAAACCCGAGTAAGTAAATGATGGAGGCATTAGGACTAACCCTTTTTATTTCTACACCATTATTTTTCTTTTTTTTACCACCTACCCAAAATCCCCCTAGTTAGCCCCTTTGAGCCTAAACCTTTCCATTCATAACCCAAACCAAACACCCTTTCACCCACCAAAACCTTTTTTCATTTTTAACCCTTTGTTTTAGTATCTAGCTCGGTTTTTCGTATGACTTTTCAAAAAAAAAAAATGCGTTGATGATGAAGCAAAAGAAAATAAACAAACAAGTTCATCAAAAATAACTTTGTTTGAATAATAGCTTCATCAAAAAATTAAAAGTTACAAAAAAAAAGTCTTACGAAAACCGACGCTAGTTACGTTTTTAGCCTTTTTTACTAACCACTAACCCAACCACCTACCTTTAACCCAAGCCTAACCCTTCACCCAAAAATTCCTCTTGATATTTACAAAGGTATATAGTTAAAAAGGAGGAGGATTGATTGCTTGGCAAGCCTATGGTAGGAGTAAGTTCCATGCCGCTCTCGAGTGATCCACTAAAATACATTTTCGGCCGAGTGTTGAGTGATCCCTGTGGTATGTGAACTTGTATATAAATAGAATTTTAAAGAGGCATGTTATGCCCTAATAAGTAATTTATCTTATGAAAAGTTTTAAATAAATCATGACGAATAGGATTGTAAATAAATAAAAATAAAATATAATAAAGAATCTTGGAAATCCCGACACTCAATGACAAGCCCAAAAACTTTCTCTTCTCCCCATTCCATTTGAGAGTGTAAAGCCACATTATAAAGAGTTTTGCTTGAGGACAAGCAAAGATTCAAGTGTGGGGGTATTTGATGTGTGCAAAATGCAACATATAAATTACATCAATTTTGGCATAAAACTAACCCTTTTTAGTACTAATGTTGGAAAAAGTATGCTTTTGTCTTCCTTTTGCATTTTCATGATTAAATGAGCTCAAATTAACAAAAGAAGCAAAAAGACAGCAAAATCTAACATAAATACAAGAAAAGGAACAAACGTGACATGCCCGACCCCACGACAGCATCTTCCCAAGCAAAACAAGAAGACAGAAGACTGAACCCACCCTGTGCTCAGCCAGCACGGGGGTGTGCCCAAGTGTCAGCAGAAAAGACAAAGTGGTAGAAGCTTCTATTGCCCACCACGGGGCCGTGGTCAACTATAAGATTCGCAGAATCCAGGCAAATCTTCATAGTAAAGATATGCTTCTGCACACGGGGTCGTGCTCAGCGGACACGGGGGCGTGGTCAACTAATAAAGACAAGAGCAATTAATGAAGAAAGAGAAGGATGTGGACACGGGGCCGTACCCACTGGACACGGGGCCATGCCCGAGCTTCTGTTCAGCCTATAAATAGGAGTGCTTGGCTCAAGCTTAAACCATCCCTTGGCACACCACCTCTCTCACACACCACCCACCACCCACCACCACCATAACACCATCATCCACCACCATCATCCATTGTCCATCATAAAGTGTGTGAGTCGTCTCAGGATCCAAGATTGATCGTAAGAGTTCTTGACAATCAAGGCCATGTTTGCCTAAGTCTCTTACATCACTTGGTGAAGACAAAGTGTCTAGTGTAATACTTTTTATTTTTAATCTTTTCGGACTTTTTAATTGGTTATGTATTAATGTCTTTAATAACTAGTTTCTTATGTTGAAGGTGATTCTTCCTTATCGTTTGTCCGTGGTGTCTTGGCATTATTTTACTTTCTATATAAAATAAAAGATTTTCACCATTCATATCTCCACGGTCTATATGGAGGTATGTTGGCTACCTGGTCGGGGGTTAAGGGAACGGTTTGGTAAGAGTCTTGCCGTTGTTCAGCGTTTAGAGATCCTGCAAGGGACCTGGGTCAAATTTAGTAGGACCTCCTTCAATACTTAACAGTATTGGATGGCGGGGGTCCAAACTCTTTGATCCCCTCATAAGTTAAACTACTATTAATACTATAACCCGGCTACTTAGGACTATATCCTTGCTGACTCAGACTACTTAGCCGAGGGTAACGTCACCTTCAAAAGAGGGGCCTACCATAATTTGTATTAATAACTTAATTAATTATCTTTCAATAATCCGACCCTTTAGGATTGTATCCTTGCTGACTCAAACTACTGGGTTGAGGGTAACGTCACCTCCAAAAGAGGGGCCTACTACAATAACTAAGATAATCTCTTAAATAGTGCAAAAGTGCAGAAATAATCAAAGGTTACACTAAACACGAGTTGGAACCAAGTGATTCATATTGTCTATCTGTTTTTCTTTTATTTTTATTTTTCAGCATTTTAGTTAGTTTTTATTTTTCTTAGTTAAAACCTTTTTCTAAACTTTTGATTTGATTAGACGTTGAGGATAAACCGGTACTAAAAGCTCTTGTGTCCTTAGACGACCTCGGTATCTTACCAACACTATACTACGATGGGTGCACTTGCCCATATGTGTGTTTAGTGTTAGTAAATATCGTGTTTTATAAATTTAAAACTTGGCTAAAAAGTATTAAAAAGGGCTTAACTTATACATTAAAAACTAATAACACTCACGCACATCAGATCCACATGGATACCCTGCTCGTTGACTATATGACCCAGAAACTGAACTTCTTTAAGCCAGAATTCACACTTGGAGAATTTAGCAAAAAGTTGTTCCTTCTTCAGGAGTTCCAAAGTCAAACGAAGGTGTTGCTCATGATCAGCTCGAGACTTCGAATAAATGAGAATATCGTCAATGAAGACAATGTTGAACTTGTCTAAATAAGGTTTACAGCCCCTATTCATTAAGTCCATGAAGATAGCTGGAGCATTCGTCAAACTAAAAGGCATGACTGTGAACTCATAGTGCCCATATCTTGTGCAGAAAGCAGTTTTGGGAATATCTTCTTCGAGAACACGAACCTGATGATACCCAGAACGCAGATCGATCTTGGAAAAACAGGTAGCACCTTGCAGCTGATCAAAGAGATCATCGATTCGAGGTAGGGGATATCGATTCTTGATGGTAAGCTTGTTAAGCTCACGATAATCGATACACATTCGAAAAGACCTATCTTTCTTCTTCACAAAGAGAACATGAGCTCCCCAGGGCGAAAAGCTCGGTTAGATGAATCCTTTATCAGATAACTCTTGAAGCTGTTTCGATAATTCTTGCATCTCCGATGGTGCAAGACGATAAGGTGCTTTCGCAATTGGGTTGGCATTGGGTACAAGATCAATATGAAACTCAACTTGACGAACTGGAGGCAAACCAGGCAGTTCATCAGGAAACACCTCTGGATAATCCCGAACAATCGGAATATCCTGAATACTCTTGCTCTTGCCTTTCTCCTCGGTGACATGTGCTAGAAAAGCAGCATATCCATTTTCGCAAATAACTTTGAGCTTTTGTACACGACATGAGTTTCAAACCAACTGATGGTTTCTCGCCACCAACTTCCAGAACATCGCCAGACGAAAGAGGAATACGAATGATCTTATCGAAACAAATCATCTCAGCATGATATTTGGTCAACCAATCCATCCCCACGATAATGTCGAAACTCCCAAGTTGCATCAGTGTGAGGTCGATAGGAAAAAGATGGTTATCGAGGTTCAACTGACAATTACGAATAACAAAATAAAGTACGAGCGGTTTACCAGTAGCAACTTCGACAGATAAGGGTTTCCTCAGTTTAGTTCTAGGTATCGCAAGCAAAGGCTCAAAAAGATAACGGAACAAAACTCCTATCGGCACCAGAATCGAAAAGAGCAGAAGCAAGTCGATTGTTAACAAGGAACGTACCATTGACAAGAAAGGTACCCTTGACAACGAGGTTGTCAGCTCGAGCCTCGTTTGCATTCAGATTGAATGCTCGTCCACGAGCGGGATTCACATTGTAGGATCATTGAATCGATCAAACGAGACAATCAGAAGAGTTCTCGATCAAATCAGAGGCAGAATTCATTGATTTGATCTTCATTCAGCTTGATATGCACTAAAAAGTAGATTAACTGTCGATTGGATTGATATTACAATGTTTTACAGGCTTGGCGACACTTCGGCAGAGCTTCGCTACCGGAATCACAACTGTTACAAATGAAATCTCAAGACCACTATTTATAGGGAGAGCCAGTTCGCACGAACCAGCATATGTCCAGTTCGCACGAACTGGTCAGTTCGTACGAACTGGCCACTTCGTGTTAAACTGCTGGTTTGTCCCTGTTTCCCGATTCTTTCGAACTACGTATCTTGGTTTATCTATTCTATTACAAGAATTGATATAAGACTAAGTCGACAGACATATGCAACAACAAACTCCCCCTTGGATGTTGACGAGTCTTCGGTACGAGTCTTCAGTATATCAAGTCTTCAGTCTTTATCAGTCTTCTCTTCTCGCTCTTTCCAAAGTATCTTACTCTGTAAGCATCCTTCAATCTTCTCTCTTCTTTCTCTCAGAATCTCAATCTGGCTCTATCCTCTCTCTTGATCAGATCTCTTGATTCCTTACGCTCTTCAGCATTAGCAGCTGGCGTGGACGACAGGATTCAAAACTGGCTCTAATGTCTTCAGACTCCCCTTTGCTAGCAGACTCCCCCTTAAGTTGTTCCGGGATCGCAATATGACATAGCTCTCGTTCTAGGATTGTAACCTGGCTCAAACTCCGCTCAGGCTTAGACATGGGGATCTGCACAAATCTCTACCCAACAATAAATTTCACAATTTTTAAGATTTAACAATTTTAGAAACCACTTGAAGATATCATTTAACATTTCTCAAATAACTACTTGTATTCAAAACACACAAATTTGATTTCAAATTAATGAACCATTTAATCATTTCTCATTTCGAACAAACTCTCCCAAACCATTGTCGTTCATCATGTTCAACACTTGGAATTTTGAAAATCAGCTTTCCAACATCAGTTGTTGAAAATAAGATGAAATAAAATCTTTTTGATTTTTCAAAATTTTATGCTAAAACACACTAATGAAAAGCAGTAAAGAAATATATACAGACAATATTTTTGTGAGTTTATGTAAAAGGATCATATCAGTTTATGATAAATCACTAGCACCGTTGAGCTTTAAACACATTAAGTTCTAAACAATTCACTTAGATTGTCAGTATACTGATCCACTTAAATTTTCACACAAAGTTCAATTGATTCGAGATACGAGATTAGTGTTTTAAGGACTTAAACTTATTCGCGTGTCCCACCTCAGAATATACTCCCGTATCCAGACTCCTATATTCAGTCTTACAGGTTAATGTACACTAATGATATATGTAAGGGGTTAAATGCGAGACCATGAGAGCTCAGGCTATTGCTTCCGCAAAATCAGAGAGATGATGGCTCGACTTTAGGTGTGTTCCCTTTTGAGAATCTTTTCTTCAAAAGCACATGATTAGCATTTTTCAATGGTTCATCATTTTTTATGCTAAGGGTGGGCTTTATGATTAAAGCTGTGCAAAGTATTATACGAGGACTAGGCTATTGCTCCCGCAAAATCAGAAGTCTTGGTATAATACCCCAGATATCATCACGCACAAAGACCTAGTATGTCAGAAATAGAAAGCCCTTCAAACAAGATTTCAGGGGTTACCTATATATCCGAGAGATGTTCCCCACGAAATAAGTAATATTTGATATTTTAGGTTTATATCTCGAAAACAATCTACTAAGCGTGTAAAAACCTACTGGCATATCATCAGTGAGACCGTTTATCACATTTTAACTTTCCAATTCTTTAGCGTACTGTGATTGTCTACTGATGTACTATCATTTCCTCTTTTTCACAAGAAAACTCATTTTTGTGATGGAATAGCTTTTTTATTTAACATTTTTTTTTTAATTTTCGATGTTTTTGGATTTTTCAAATTTTCAAAATTTCTAAATTTTTTACTCCCTCTAAAATCCAAAATATGTTTCAATTTTTGATTTTCTTGGAAAATTTGAAAATAAGAGCAATAAACTGTACCAATAAAATGACAAACTGATGTGAATTGCTTCAATTCGCCATCCACTTGGCTTAAACAATCAGAACTCCCCATGACAACAACCTATTTTCCCTTTAAGATTTCAAAACACTTAAGTTTGTTTTAATCAAAATGGTTTTTCCAGAAAATTAGTTTTGTTGATACCACTTGTATGATCGGGGATTCATTCATCACTTTGTTTTCCAATTACCACTTTGTAAAATTTAACACTTGTAGGTACTCATCAATAATACCACTTGTAAATCGAAATATAACGGTTTTGAATTTCTCAAGAAAGATGCCGATTCATGCTCCACGATTACCAACTTGGGAGCTCCGGCGAGTCTGGCTTTTCAGTTAAAGAGATTCACCCAAGCCTGATGGTCCTTGGGTGATTCCGAGTCATCATCACTCGGTTTCTTTACTTTCTTCTTCTTTTCATAGAATTCCTTTACCCCTTTGACCTTCCCGTCAACCATTTTTCCAAAAATATTTGGAACTTTAGGGTTAAAGGCTTTTTCAACATCAAATTCTTTCTTTTCAGAAAAGAATTGATTTGAAATCTCAACTTTGCCAACTTTTTGCTTTAAGTTTCCGTTTGATAATGGTGGAAAATTTGCATCATCCATTGTCGGAACAGAATTATCACTTTTTAGCTCAACTTGTGGCTCCTCTGACTTTGACGAGTCAGACTCATCGCCAGAGAGTGGCTCCTTTGCTTCCGAAGAAACAAACTCATCGCCAGATTTAGCATCTGATTTCTTAATAACCCACTTTTGATTGTTAAGATTCACTTTTCTTTTGTAAAAACGTCTTGAACTCTCACCAACTTCAAATATAGAATTTTTAAACACTTTGAATTTGTCCGTTGGTGGTTCATTTTCATCAACAACTTTTTCTTTGAGTTTAGCAGACACTCCCTGTTGTGAGTTGATTGCCTTTGGACAGTTCTGGGCGATATGACCAACTACTTTGCATTGATAACAGGTTCTTGTCTCCTTCTTCTGAGCAACATCATTCTTCATTCCCTCTTGCTTCTTAGCAAGGAATTCTTTGTTCGTCTGCTTTCTGAACAAATTCTCTTTTTCTTCTTCAGAAGATGTTCCTGATACAAAAACAACTTTTGATTTAAAATCTTTAACATATTTTTCATTTTCTTTTGGAATAAAACTTAATCCTTTCTTTTTGAAATTACTGTTATGGTTTGGTTTCTTTCGATAACCCAAACCAGAACTGTAACCCTTTTTCTTGTTTAACCTTTGTTGAACTCTTGAGGTGTACTTTTTAGGTTTTTCAGTAAGATTTACATCTTTTATTTCAGAAATATTAATTTCTGTTAATTTGAAAACCTTTTTAATCATTTCAGTTTTAACACCTCTTTTTGGAAATTCTTCATCAGAATATAATTTGTCGGAATCATTTAAAGTATATGCTACTTTGAATGTTTCGTCATTCAAATTATTTTGTGACATCAGAAAATCTTTATTGTAAACCCTTTTGACTGATGATTTCGAACTGTTGACTGATGAACTTGAACTCTCAGATTCAGACTTTGACTCTGACTCCTCATCCTTATCCAACACCTGATCAACCACTTACTTTATTAACTCAGACTCATGATCAGTGTCAGACGCTGTGAATGTGATGTCAATATTATCTGGCAATCCATCTGAAGGTTCAGATTCCCACTTTAAATTGGTTGCCTTTTTGACTCTTTCTGAATTAGGATTTCGTGGAGAATATCCTTCTTCAAGTGGAGGTGGACACTTTGTATAATTGGTACTATGTTTCTTACCAGTATTCTTCTCTTCAGATGTCTTTTCTTCAAACGCTTTCATGCCTTCTACTGTAGGGTAAATCCTGTCAATCACATAAGAAGCACATGAGTAACTTTTCAATAATCTGTTTACCCTCTCAGTTTCTATCCTCTGAGTTTCCAATTTTTGTTCAAGTTCAGCACATTTCTCAATGTATTTATTAATGATTTTCTGGTTTGTCATGAACGCTCCATTGAGTGTCTTCATAGTTATCGCTTGTTCATTGCTTGACTTGTTGTATTGATTCATAGCTTTGTTTAAAACATCATAAGATTCTTTCAATTTGTTCATGTTATGAATCAATTTGTTGTTGTGCCTTTTCACATTATTACAATTTTCACACTTCTTAGGAATCTTTTCAGCTTCCTTTTCAACCTTGACAGCTGAAATTTCTTTAACCTGCTTCTTTACTCCTCGAACAGTTTCCTCATCTTTGACCCGTTCTTCTATTTTACATGCAAAACACAAATTATCTTTATCAGATGAAAATCCTCTTTTATAATATTCAAGTTTTTGAATTTCATCACTATCATCATCACTCTCTTCATCTGATGAGTGATCAAAGATTGGTGCTTCTACTGAAGCCTTTTCTGTTGAAACTGGGTCTTCTTCATTCTTTTTAGGACTGTATTACTGAGATTCGTAATAAGCATATGCTAATTCATCTTCAGCAGTTGAATCTTCATAAATTTCAGCAACAAATGCTTTAGACACTGAAGGTCTGTTAGGATCATAATTATCCCAACTAAAACCTTCTGGAAGTCTTTCATCTTCTTGATCTATCTGACCAAGACAAACTTTCTTTAATGGTTCTTCGATCAGCTCCTTCCTAGCATGTGAAGTTTGTGACGATTGTTGATGCGGAGCAACTTGATGATAAATCGCCTTTCGATGATAATCATTGTTGCCGAATGGATTTTGAGCTCCACTAGCTTCGCGATTTGTGCATTCTCTCTTAAAGTGCCCTTTTTCCCTGCAACAAAAACAAGTAACTTTTGATTTATTTAAACTTCTCTTCTAATGATCTGTTTAAACTTCTCAGCTCTTCTCAACACACTAGCCATACACCACTTTATATCCATTAACTCCATTTCCTCAGCATCAATCTGATTGTAATCCTCTTTCGTTAACATAGGATTTCCGATTTTTTCCCGCAACCAAACTTTCATAAGATTCTAACACGGTCACCAATAAAGACATATGACCTTTAGCAACCTCTTCCGAGAAATTCTGACCATTCTGAAGATGTAATGCAATGTTGCATTGTAGTACTTGGCCATTATTGGTTGCTGAAAAATTTGGATCAACTGATGGATATGAAGAGAATCTCTTATTGTTGTTTGATCCTTAAGATGACCCTCCAGAAGAATTGTTTGCGTTAAAAGCAGTTTCAATCTTTGGTGCAATGTTGGTCTTATCAATCGTACTTCCTTTGTAATACAAACTAATGTCTTGTTCACCATTAAAGTCCTTCATTTTCGCCATCTTCCATTGTTCCATCTCTTGAACTTTGAGTTTTTCAATAAACTTACTCAACGATAGATTTGCAAAATCATCATTATTCTTCAACATCATAAGATATGTGCCCCAAACATCTTGTGGCAATGCATCGGCCAATTTTTCAACCCATTATTCTCTATCTTTCTTGATATCCAATTGCTTCATGTTAACCACCAAATTGCAATATCTTTCTATAATCTGCTTGGTGTTTTCAGTTTTTAATCCACGAAATAGATCAAATTCTTTCTTCAAAAGCGATTTTTTGTTCTTGATCATGTCTTGACTTCCAACAAACTTCGTTTTTAGTGCTTTCTACATTGAGTGTGCACTTCCGTTGTGTTGCAATAAAATCAAGATATCTTCCTTAATAGCTTGTTGCAAAATACTGATAATCATCTTTTCACTTTTGTATTTTTTTTTCTCATCATCATCTAAATCTTTGATAGCAACAACCTCTCCGTATTCATTAATTGGTCTAACATATCGTTGTTCAACACATTCCCAAGCATCTAAATGATTCGCTTGAACCCAATTTTCAAAACGTTCCTCCCAACTGTTATACTCCTCGATATTCATGAGCTTAGGCGGTTTTTGCATGGTGCCCATTTCATTTTCTAAGTTCACGTTCTGAGCCATAGTGATCGGGGTAGCAAATGCGTTGTAGAATTATGTATCCATGATTCGGTTTTGAAAGATTCACAAAGACTGAATGATCAAACGAGCTGAGTCTCAAGCGAACTGATTTGGTGCGATCTGGGTCACTTCGTACGACCTGGATCAACTACAAATAACCTGAACCCTTCAAACAACCTCGTGCGAACTGAGATGGTGCGAACTGACTAAACTTCAAACCGTGCGAACTAACAGACTTTCAAGCAAACTGAACACTTTCAAACAACTTGACCCTCTTCGTGCAAGCTGGATGAACCTCAAACAACCTTACCAACTTTTCACATGACCTGGTTTAATTTCCAAATGATTTGGACCACTTCGTGCAGTCTGGATCAAATCGTACGAACTGAGGACAATTTCAAATGACTTGGTCAACTCTCACGCGACCTGGTTCACCTCGCACGAACTGTGGGATCGTTGAATTGATCAAACGAGACAATCAGAAGAGTTCTCGATCAAATCAGAGGCAGAATTCATTGATTGGATCTTCATTCAGCATGATATGCACTAAGAAGTAGATTAACTGTCGATTTTATTGATATTACAACGTTTTACAGGCTTGGTGACACTTCGGCAGAGCTTCACTACCGGAATCACAACTGTTACAAATGAAATCTCAAGACCACTATTTATAGGGAGAGCCAGTTCGCACGAACTAGTATATGTCCAGTTCGCACGAACTGGTCAGTTCGTACGAACTGGCCACTTCGTGTGAAACTGCTGGTTCGTCCCTGTTTCCCGATTCTTTCGAACTACGTATCTTGGTTTATCTATTCTATTACAAGACTCGATACAAGACGAAGTCGACAGACATATGCACCAACACACATTCGCGTTTGCATTCGCGTTGATATTTGGATAAACAAAAGAGGTATTTGAAAACATTGACAAAACACAAGGAAGGCGATCATTCGTTCGTTACCTCGAACAAACAAACGACACGCAGTGACTAATCAAAGTAAATGGGTCAAAATAATGTATCGCTAAGACATGCTCGCCTATAAGTGAACACTCACCCCAAGAGTTCCCAGGTAAGAGTGACTGGTCCGATTATGTGGATTTGTTCGAACACTCTAGCCTTAGACAGAAGACTCGGAGTACAGGCATTCACTCTTCCAGTTTGCACGTGCTCACATTATTTAGACCCAAACTTTGACGAGATTTTGAAAACTTAAAGGGTTCAAAACCTTATAACAAATCATTTACGAAGAAGTGATCAGTTTTCAAAGCGGAATCGAAATTTGTTTCTCATTGTGGTTATCACCTAAGGATAGGTGACGGTTTTGTTTTAAAATCTAAACACAAATTTCCTTACGTTGGAGTCCTAGAAAGTTATAGTCAAGGTCAAAGCATTACTAATAACCTAATTCCCTATAACCATTGGCTCTGATACAAACTCTTATGTCACACCCCGACCACGTAAAACAACAAATCGTGGCGAAAACGTCGGGGAGTGTTGTAACAGAATTATTGTTTCACAACCATGGATACAAAAAGTTTCATTTTATTGATTCATTAGGTAATTTACATTGTCTCAACACAACACAAAACAAACAAGTTACATATCGGCTATCATTGTTATTATGTCACTAAGGCCTCGTCCAGATCCTATGTGACTCATGCATCCTAGCAATCAACATCAAGCAACATCACCTGAAACATATGTGAAAAAAAAGTCAGCAAAGAAATGCTGGCGAGCACATAGGTTTTATGAGAGTATCGGATTCATGGCTCGTTTACATGTTGCAATACCTAATTTAAAAACCTTGTTTTGAAAAGTATAGTATTGCGACATAATTAACCAACTCAAATCAAGTTGGTTATAATTTGTAAAATCTCATAGCCATGATTCTTAACCCCAAAACATTTACTTAATTAAATCAAATTGCAAAACATCTCGTAAAAACTCGTTAATAAAACTCGCATGGTTTATATCATTTCGAAAACCTCGCTGTGTGACATCATTTCAAAATCGTTTTCCCCAGTGAACTAAATAATGACACACGATGTAATATGATAAGAGCACTTATATATAAGATGTACCAGCGGTGTATCTACCATGCTTTTATCATGCTACATCCGTCCCATTATCTAATCACAACCCAAAACCAATCGTTTAATCAAATTGTTTATCTCGTTTAAGTCGTTTCAAATCGTTTAACTTGCCCCAAAATCGTTTAACTCGTTTTAATTGTGAAACTACTTTTGGTCGTCTCGCTAATAATATTCAAACCTTCGTGACTCGACTATCTCGCTTCTCGCATTAACAAACCACCAAAGGGTAAGTTAACTATCATCAGATTCAGTCGTTACCCACAACCCCCACACATAACCATGAGTGCAGTCTGATAACGGGATTTGTCAGATCCTAGGGTACCATAACCTAATACTGGTCGGCTTGATCAATGCTAATGAATGTCATTCGTTATGTAACTACAACCAACAAGTTTGTTCACTTTATCGAAATCGTTATTAATTTAATACAAACCATTTTAATCGTTTTTGAAACCATCGTTTAAACCTCGAAATTGTTTAACACATATGAATCACCCCAAAACAATTGAAAACAGTAAAATAGGGGAACTATGTACTCACATGAAGTGCAAAGTATCCTCAATCAAAAGAACTTCAACAAACTTAAGCAAATCAGAGAAATCAAGCGGCACCTAGTAATCGAATCACTAGTCAAATAATCGACACCTAAATCGGGAGATCGGATAGAACGAGGTCTTGTAAACCAAATGAGTGTTGGAACTCGTGTGATATGGTTTAACAAAGCCTACATCCTAAATCGGAACCTAACCTAAGTGCTTTCGACCCGTCGCGACCCATTAAGGTAGCTTACGCTACCTTAACGCGTCGTTCGCGTAAAACGCGTTCGAGACGTCTAACTAGTCCTATGACAAGTGTTATATGCGTAAACATGTTTAATTATGTTGCATAATCAGTTAAATGACAAAAGTGTAAGTTACATATGCTTAAAATCCAATTATGCATGAAAAGGGCATTTTGGTCATTTTACCTAAGGCATATAAACTACCTATCATACAACTACCTAAACTATGTGACCATAAGGTATAACCTCGGAGGGTTATTCCCTATACAACTATGGTCATTAAACATGCTTGGTCGGATCCTAATGATCGACCAAACAGGTCTAGTTCGAAAGTCTAAGCGGGGGTTTAGACCGCTTGACTTACGACTCTAAACAAGCACAAGACTAAAAGTGACGAGCTAAACATGTTAAAACATGTTTAGTTAAGTTAGAAACAGGTTTTGATATTAAAACAAAGTGTTTTGATACCCAAAAGTAGTTTGGTTACAAAATACGCATGAATACGCATTTTGGCCGAAACTACGACTCGTCACTACGCCTAGTCAACATGGTAATCAGTAGGTATAGTCACACGGGACTATAACCATTGTGATTACGCTCACGTTGCAAAGTTCAAATGAACTTTGTGTTGACCATAACCTGGTCAAAGCAGAAAGTCAAACATTGTTTGACTTTCGTGCTTAAAACGCATAAAACGACGAAAGAATACTTACAAACGGTCCACGCTAGGAAGTTTGATCCAAGTTTGCTCAGGTATAAAGTGTTTAAACCTCAACTTAGAGCAAAATGAATCAAGTGTGAGTTGAAGTGAATGAAAGCATGGGAATTTATAGATTTTGGAGAACCGTTAGGATCGTTCCTCGCAAAACGTGCCTTGATCTGGACCTTACATGTGGGCACAAGGTATTTCTAAACCATGGGAATACTTAAAACCATCAAGTTCCAGCCCATAGAGTGCAAAATCTTGGGTTAAAACCATCAAATCCTCAAAAATGGACCAAGTTCAATGTATCTACCAAAAAAATTCAAAAATGGTCCCTGCACTTATAAAACTTGATTTTTTTGGCACTTTTAAGCCCCGTTAACCCCATTTCAAGGCTCTAAAATAAATTTAAAGTATAGGGAACTTGAAATGTGTTAAAAAATATCTCGGATGTCTGTTCGTTTGGTCGTACGGTTGCGTTATTCGGTTAATTACAACGGAAGTCGTAACGAACGTAAAAACGATCCAAATTAAGCGACGAATGGAATTTTATCATGCCAATCACTAAAATAAAATATTTTAATGATTACATAAATTTTTGGATATCCGTATATATTCAGAACATAAGATATGCGCGAAAATGCAAACTTATGCACTTTTTGACGCTTTTAGTCCCTATTGATCAATAAAGTTTATTTTTAGCATACTGAACCCTTCGAAGCCTATTTCTAAGCTATGTAAAGGATACTTAGGGTATGTTTAACTTACGATCAAGTTCCAGAATGTTCGTTACTATACAAATCGGTATAGTTTCGCAATTTGACACAAATAGTCCCTGCGATCGAACAAACTTGATTTCAACACACCAAACCATCCAAAACTTATTTCTAAGTTATGTGGAGGTTAATTAAGGTATGTTAAGCCTATGTCCCTATTCTGGAGTGTTTGTCGCGTTAAACTGACTACGTTTACGCACCAGTTTGCGTATAACCTTCGAGAAAGCGAATTAAAGCTTGAAATCGGAATCGAATCAAATCGTAAAATCATCAAACACAAATACACACATAATAAAACCAAAACACATATAATAACACCAAAGCACATTGTTTTACATTACACATCGATTACAGAACACAGTTGTCACATTCCTTGACATCACTGCCTCCGGCTTCTAGAGCTAGCACCTCCTCAGGTTCATCCTCATCTCCAAGTTTAGCCAGCCTCTTTGCCCAAGCCTCCAAGTCCCATTCAGACCTGTCAAAAGAAGGATCAGTAGCTTCTTTGGCCATTTGGAGCTTGATCTTCAGCATGGCGATAGCAGCAGACAGCTTGGCTCCATCCATGATCTCCATCTTCTCCTTGTTGTTTGTGATCTCAACAAGAATCAACTCCTTTTGCAGGGTGTTGATGTCTTTCTCTAGTGAGGAGATCTTCTTATCCTTGGAAAGGGCAATCTTTTGGAGGTCCAAGTTTTTCTCTTCAACTTCAGCCAGGCGTTAGTCCAGGAGGATCTGAACTTCAGCATATTTCTACACAAGAAGAATTCAACAATTAGGATCCTTTATCCTTAAAAGGAGTATAATTTCAGGATATAATATCCTTACCTCAGAGACATAGTCATGAAGCTTGCGTTCCATCAGAGGCAGCCCTTCAGAGTATTCAGTGGGCTTCTTCCTTTTGGTTCCCTTACCCCTGGTACTCATGCCCTTAGGCTCAGGGTTCCTTTGGCTTGTAGTCAGCTCTTTCTTAAGGGATCGTGGGGATGCAATATCCTGAAGATCAGCAATGCTGAACCTGGAAGCAGACTTGGAAGATTTACCCGCACCTACAAGCACAATACACATATAAGTATTCATATTCTAATTTTATTAAACATTTATATATACACATGTATGGATACTTACTTGACATGGTGTAGGAAGTGGATGAAATTTCTTCTGGATCCTTTAACTTTGGTGGAAATGTTCTGATGACAGGATCAAGCTTCCAGAAAGCTTCAACTCTTTCTTTGGTGACAGGTGATTCTTGAATGTGTGACAGGGTGATAGCTGCATAGACAAAAATAAAGATCAGATATCCTCAACAGTAGAGAAAGATTCTTTCCATTGTCCTAATCTAAGGATCCTATATCCTACCGTCTGTATTCCATTTTTTGGGAAGATGACTTCCGTTTGGAATTGAATCCCTTCTCACAAAGAAGAATTGATTCCTCCAGTTGGTGTCATTCTTGGTGGTTTTGAGGATGGGATGAGGCTGCTGGGGTTTGGATTTGAAGAGATATCGGTAGGAGCCGTGGCTTACAAGATTGTACAGTTGGCTCAACTCGGATATGCCTATGTCAATACCTTCGTGCTCTACAATGTGCTCAGGTGTGTATAGGACTCTCCACACCATCGGCATAACTTGGATGTAGCATAAACTGGTCAGTGTGAAGAAGCCCTGTGTGAGAATAGGAAAAGGATATGTGAACCCTATTTGAAAAGGGGCTACAGGAAAGGTGATCCAAGTGTCCGATACACAGTCGCTCTTGGTTAAAGAATCAAAGGGCAGGAAAATTGTACCATCAGGAAAACAGGGGCATAACTGATCGACTTCAGGATCAGTGAATCGGCAAAGCTCCATTGAAGGGTTTTTGGTGAGACCCTGACTCTTCAATGCGCTATTATGATCAGGATTCTTGGTGGGAGAAGAACGGGTACTCATTTTTGCCATGGGTATTCAAAGAACAGAGGATCAGATTGTGACACATGTGCTTGTAATCATTGTAAACAGTTCAGTTATCAATAAAATAATGTTATTTGATCCCATTATTTGTTTGTTTAGGTTTGACAATTTTCATGTTTTGATTTTTGTTCAATTTCAAACTCTATATCGCTTTCTAGAGAGTTATACGCAAACTGGTGCGTAAACGTAACAAGTTTAACGCGAAAAACACTCCGGAACATCAACATATGCATAACATACCTTAAATAACCTTTACATAACTTTGAAATAAGTTTTGAAGGCTTTGGTATGGCAAAATCAAGCTTATTCGCTTACAAGGACTAAATTCAACAAACTGCGAAAATATGCCGATTCGTACTGTAACGGACATTTCGGAATATGATCATAAGTTAAACGTACCATAAATATCCTTTACATAGCTTAGAAATAGGCTTTGAGGGGTTCGGTATGCTAAAATAAACTTTTTGGTCATTCAGGGACTAAAAGCGTCAAAAAGTGCATAAGTTTGCATTTTCGCGCATATCTTACGTTCTGAATACATCCGGACATCCAAAAATTTATGTAATCATTAAAATATTTTATTTTAGTGATTGGCATGATAAAATTCCATTCGTCGCGTAATTCAGATCGTTTTTCGCGTTCATGCGTAAATCAACTGCATGGACCAGCTGTTACCAGCTGTTCCAGCTATCAGATCAGCAAAAATATTTTTCCCAGCTGTTACCAGCTGTTCCAGCTATTTTAGTCACTTGCAAATGGTATTTTAACATTCTATGGGCCATTTTAAGGTACCCATGGTATTGCAAAACCATGGGTGCACATGTACGGTTGTGATCGAAGCTCATTTTACGATGAACGATCTTAACAACTCTCCGAAAACTATAAATACCTCACCCCCATTTGCTTCAAACTCATATTTGATCAGGTTTTTCTCTAAGTTGAAGGTTAGAACCATCATACCTGAGAATTATTAGATCAAAACTCCATTGCTTGGACCCGTTGTAAGTATTCTTTCGTTCTTTTACGCGTTTTAAGCTTGAAAGTAAAACTTTGTTTGACTTTCTGCATTGACCAGTTTATGGTCAACACGAAATTCGTTTGAACTTCATAACGGGAGCGTAATCACGATGGTTTTAGTCTCTTGTGACTATACCTACTGATTACCACGTTATCTAGGGATAGTGACGAGTCGTAGTTTCGGCCAAAATGCGTATTCTTGCGTATTTTGTAACCAAACTACTTTTGGGTATCAAGACCCTTTGTTTTGATACCAAACCTGTTTCCAAACCTCGTTAAACATGTTTTAATATGTTTAGCTTGTCACTTTAGGTTTAGTGCTTATATAGGGTCGTAAGGTAAGCGGTCTAAACAACCGGTTAGACTTTCGAACCCAACCCGTTTAGTCGATCACAAGGATCCCACCAAACACATTAGGTGAACATAGTTGTATAGGGAATAACCTTCCGAGGTTATACCTTACGGTCACGACGTTTAGTTAGTTGTATGATAGGTAGTTTATATGCCTTAGGAAAATGACCAAAATGCCCTTTTTAAGCCAAAATTCATTTTAAGCATATGTAACATAATTTTTGACATCTAAACTGATTAGGAAACAATATTAGACATGTTAAGGCATATTTTACTTGTCATAGGACTAGTTAGGCAGTCCAAACGCGTTTTACGCAAACGACGCGTTAAAGTAGCGTTAGCTACCTAAACGAGTCGTAATGGGTCGTAAGCACTTAGGATAGGTTCTGTTTTAGAATGTGAGCTTTGTTAAACCATATTACATGAGTTCTTACACTCATTTGGTTTACAAAACCAGATCTTATCCGATCCTCCTATTTAGGTCCATTTATTAACGTAGTTACCTATATTAGGTGCCGTTTGATTCCGTGATCTTTCTAGCATTGCTTGGTGATTATCTAAAGACTATTGAGCAATCTCAAGTGAGTACACAGACCCCTCTTTTACTGTTTTTCAAACATTTTGGGGTGAAACACATGTGCCTACTTGTTACTTTCATGCTTTCCATGTTTACATATCATATGCTTGTTATATTCATTAGTACACTTATAGTGCATGATTTCATTGTGTTTTTGCTATGTATGTCCATTTGTTGCATACTTAGTACATCGTTTTACATTACATTTTATGCTATGTATGTCCATTTAGTGCATACTTAGTACATCGTTTTTCATTACATTTTATGCTATGTATGTCCATTTAGTGCATACTTAGTACATTGTTTTACATTACATTTCATGCTATGTATGTCCATTTAGAGCATACTTAGTGCATTGTTTTACATCACGTCACATGCTATGTATGTCCATTTTTGCATACTTAGTACATTTGTTTTACATCGCATGCTTACATTTTGGTATGACATTTGGTTTGTTTCAATGGGACAAAAAATACATTCATTAACATTGATCACGCCATTCGTTAGTAGGAATTGACAACCCCCGTTCCTGAAATCCTAGGCATGTTTAGATGGATGGAATGACCGAATTTGATAAACGTAACTCAGATAAACCTTTAATTTGTTTAAGGGATTGTCGCCACAGTCTCAAGGCTTAAATGTATGCATTTTCACAATACCGCATGGATGTTTGTATCATTAGAGCATGCATTTATTCCACAAAACTTATCTTTGATTTAAACTGTGTTTTTCTTCAATGCCTTGTTTTGTGCATTTTTACCTATGGTTTAGTTGATATATTCCGCACGCCATACATGATATTTGTTTACATATTACATGATTTACATTTACACATAAACATTTGACAATCAGTTTAAACATGAACAATTTACATTGGTGGTTTGTTTGGGTAAGTGATTTAAGTAACGAGACGTGTGTAATATGACAAAAGCATGGTGGATATGCCACTGGTACTTGCTATATATAAGTGTTTTTGTGATATTACATATCGTAGCGTTATTTAAACCATTTCAATTTAGACAATTTACATAAATGACATATTTTTCACAAGTCATTGGTTTACAAACAGTTTATTATATACAACTCATTTTATTTGGTTATTTAATTAATCATACACCTTTCTTTTATATAATCTGATTTTCTTATCACATTTTCATATGATTTATAAAAGAAAACACTTAACAAAGATTCATGACTAATTTTTATTAAACATTTCTTTAAACACAAGTCATGAATCCTATTTTCACAAAACCTATGTATCTCACAGGCATTTTTATGTTGCCGTACCTATTTTCACATGTGTTTTCAGGAGCTGGTGCATAGGTTTGAGCAACATACACTAGGGTGGACTCGGGCCTTAGTGACATAAAATGAAGCTAGACTAGTTAAATCATGTTATGTACTCTTGTTTCTCTTTGTTTAAGACAATGTGATCCTTTTGTTTATAAATAAAACATAAATTTAAATACCATGGTTGTGAAACAATAAATCTGTTACAACACTCCCGACGTTTCCGCCACGATTTGATGTTTTACGTGGTCGGGGTGTGACACAGATAGCAGAAGATTAGAGAGAAGGAAGAAGGAAATACCTGGTGAGATCTTCTAATGAGGATTTAAAGGGGAGGATCTCGAATATAAATGCAGATTTCAATCCTTATCTCTAACCTATTTATAATGATTATTGTTGCAAGAGATGACTATCGCTGACATCAGCACTGTAACGGCTATATCCACTTGCAACGGCTAGTCCGAAAATTGTTGAAACATGACTATCTAATCAGATATCAACTAGTCATATTTGGGGGCAATTGTTATGTCACACCCCGAACACGTAAAACAACAAATCATGGCGGAAACGTCGGGGAGTGTTGTAATAGAATTATCGTTTCACAACCATGGATACAAAAAGAGTTTCGTTTTATTTATTCATTTAGTAATTTACATTGTTTTAACATGAAACAAACAAGTTACATATCGACTATCACTGTTATTATGTCACTAAGGCCTCGTCCACATCCTATGTGACTCATGCATCCTAGTAATCAACATCAAGCAACATCACCTGAAACATATGTAAAAACAAAGTCAGCAAAGAATTGCTGGCGAGCACATAGGTTTTATAGGAGTGTCGGATTCATGGCTAGTTTACATGTTGCAATACTTTATTAAAAACCTTGTTTTGAAAAGTACATAGTATTGCAGCATAATTTAATCAACTCAAATCAAGTGGGTTATAATTTATAAAACCTTATAGCCATGAATCTTAACCCAAAAACATTTGTTTTAGTAAACCAAATTGTAAAATATCTCGTATTAACTCGTTAATAAAACTCGTATGGTTTATATCCTTTTGAAAACATCGTTAAGTGACATCGTTTCAAAATCGTTTACCCAAGTGAACTAAATAACGCCATGGTATGTAATATGTTGAAAACACTTATATATAAGAAGTACCAGCGGCGTGTCTACCATGTTTTCACCATATTACACCTGTCCCGTTATCTAAACACTTAACCAAAAACCAATCGTTTATCCAATTCGTTTAACTCGTTTAAATCATTTCCAAATCGTTTAACTCGTTTAAGTCGTTTCCAAATTGTTTAACTCATTTTTAATCATCCTCGTTTTTAATTGTGAAAACTATTTTTGGTCGTCTCGCTAATAACATTCAAACCTTCGTGACTCGACTATCTCGCTTCTCGCATTAACAAACCACCAAAGGGAAAGTTAATAATCAAATTCAGTCGTTACCCACCTAACCCACACATAACCATGGGTGCAGTACGATAACGGGATTTGTCAGATCCTATGGTACCATAACCTAATACTGGTCGGCTTGATCAATGCTAATGAATGTCATTCGTTATGTAACTACAACCAACAAGTTTGTTCACTTTATCAAAATCGTTATTAATTTAGTATAAACCATCTTAATCGTTTTTGAAACCATTGTTAAAAGGAATAATTGCTTATATCCCCTCAAAAATCTTCTTAATTGCATATATGTCCAACCTAAAAACAATATTGCATATATCCCCAACTTTAATAAAAAAAATTATTAGGACAAAATTACCCTTTCAAATTTAACAAAACCCTAAGAATTACTCACCCATTGCATTCTAGTTTCAAAACCCATCACATTCCAGTTTGAAAACCCATAGCATCCCCTTCTGGGCGATGGCGATTCCAAGTCAGATTTGATGTTCATAAGACGATTCTAGGTTCAATCTCTCTTGGCGATTCCAGGTTTAATCGATTGCATATTCAGTCGTTCATCAGACGTGAATCCATGTTCAGGTTCAATCGGTTTTCTATGATGTTATTGGTTTGTTTGAATAATCAGATTCTCATATTACTTATTAATTTACACAGTTCGAAGCCATTTGTATAATCAGTTGTGGGTTTCTTTTACTATGTCATATTATACTTAAATATCCAAATTAAAATAAATGAGTTATGAAAATATAATATAGTAATAGGAAAGTAAATGGGTCAATTATAAATTTGCATAGTTTTTATATATTAAAAGAACCATTAGCAAAACATAACAAAAAAAGAAGAACGAAAGACCTAAAACCAAAGAAGTTGTGAAAAAAGATAAACAAAAAAACTAGTTTAAAATGGGTATATATAAAAACTTGATAGATTTTAAAGTTTTAGTTATATTATGGGTAAAACTGTCATTCTGTAATTTATTTTTAATAAAATAAATTAAAATGGGGAAATTTGTAATTCATTTTAAAAAGAGAGGGGATATACGCAATTTTGGTTTTGAACCGGGTAAATCCGCAATTAATGAATTTTTGAGGGGGATATATGCAATTCACCCTTGTTAAAATATCGAAATCGTTTTGATACATATGAATCGCCCCAAAACAATTGAAAACAGTAAAATAGGGGAACTATGTACTCACATGAAGTTCAAAGTATCCTCAATCAAATGAACTTCAACAAACTCAAGTAAACCAAAGAAATCAAGCAGCACCTAGTAATCGAATCACTAGTCAAACAATCGACACCTCAATCGGAAGATCGGATAGAATGAGGTCTTGTAAACCAAATGAGTGTTGGAACTCATGTGATATGGTTTAACAAAGTCTACATCCTAGATCGGAACCTAACCTAAGTGCTTTCGACCCGTCACGACCCATTAAGGTAGCTTACGCTACTTTAACGCGTCGTTCGCGCAAAGAGCGTTCGAGACGTCTAACTAGTCCTATGACAAGTATTATATGCCTAACATGTTTAAATATGTTGCATAATCAGTTATGTGATAAAAGTTTGTGTTACATATGCTTAATTACCAATTATGCATGAAAAGGGCATTTTGGTCATTTACCTAAGGCATATAAACTACCTATCATACAACTAATTAAACCTAAGTGACCATAAGGTATAACCTCAGAAATTTATTCCCTATGCAACTATGGTCACTAGACATGTTTGGTCAGATCCTAATGATCGACCAACCGGGTCGAGTTCGAAAGTCTAAGCGGGTGTTTAGTCCGCTTGACTTACGACTCTACACAAGCACTAAACTAAAAAGTGACGAGCTAAACATGTTAAGACATGTTTAGTTAAGTTAGAAAACAGGGTTTGGTATCAAAACAAACGGTTTTGATACCCAAAAGTAGTTTGGTTACAAAATACGCGAGAATGCGCATTTTGGCCGAAACTACGACTCGTCACTAAGCCTAGATAACATGGTAATCAGTAGGTATAGTCACTAGGGACTATAACCATCGTGATTACGCTCACGTTATGAAGTTCAAACGAACTTCTCATTGACCATAAACTGGTTAATGCAGAAATTCAAACGCAGTTTGACTTTTAAGCTAAAAACGCATAAAAAGAACGAAGGAATACTTACAAAAGGTCCCCGCAAGTTTGATTTTTCCAAGTATTCTCAGGTATGAAGTGGTTTACACTTCAACTTAGAGAAATCTCAGAAAAATCAAGTGGGTTTTGAGGAAGAATGGTAGGGGTATTTATGCATTTGGCACAACCGTTAAGTTCGTTCATCGTAAAACGTGCTTTGATCTGGATCGTACACATGTGGCCCATGGTTTTGGAATACTAGGGGTGCCCCAAAACCAGCTGACGGTAATGAAAAAGTTACAAAAAGACCCCCCAAGTTCAAACCTATTGTTGAAAAAAGCAGAAAATTAACTTTCTTTCTAGATCAGTCACTCGCACCACACCACGGGATAGGCAGCAGGTGGTGACGCAGTGCCAGCATGTGCCCAGGTCCAAACTTTTTGCCAAAATGGCAGAAATGGTTCCTGCACATGTTTAAGGCCTTTTTCGATGCGTTTAAGCCCCGTTAACCTCATTTCAAGGCTCTAAAATGAAGTTAAAGTATAGGGAACTCAAACCATGCTCAAAAATATCTCGGATGCGGTTCGTTTGGTCGTACGATTGCGTTATTTGGTTCAATACGACGGAAGTCGTAACGGACACAAAAACGATCCAAATTAAGCGACGAATGGAATTTTATCAAGCCAATCACAAAAATAAAATATTTTAATGATTACATAAATTTTTGGATGTCCGGATATATTCAGAACGTAAGATATGCTCGAAAATGCAAACTTATGCACTTTTTGACGCTTTTAGTCCCTGAATGACCAATAAAGTTTGTTTTAGCATACCGAACCCCTCAAATCCTATTTCTAAGCTATGTAAAGGATATTTAGGGTATGTTTAACTTATGACCAAGTTCCGGAATGTTCGTTACTATACAAATCAGTATAGTTTCGCAGTTTGACACAATTAGTCCCTGCGATCGAACAAACTTGATTTCAACACACAAAACCATCCAAAACTTATTTCTAAGTTTTGTGGAGGTTATTTAAGGTATGTTAAGCCTATGTCACTATTCCGGAGTGTTTGTTGCGTTAAACTGGCTGCGTTTACACACCAGTTTGCGTATAACCTTCCAGAAAGCGATTTAAAGCTTGAAATCGGAATCGAATCGTAAAATCATCAAACATAATTATACACATAATAACACCAAAACACATATAATAACACCAAAGAACATTGTTTTATTGATAATCAACATTGTTTTGCATTATACATCGATTACAAAACACAGTTGTCACATGTTAGGGATGGAATTTTATAGCATATGGATCACAGATCCTCAAGTATAGCCTGGATCACGGATCCTCGGTTAAGTTTGAATTAAGGATCCTCAGAAAATTATACAGGAAGGCTAAGGATCCAGGATCCTCATTATTATCCTAAACTAACAATTGTTTCCATCAACTTTTGGTTTGTTTTGCAGGTGTATTCGAAGTAGACTTGGTCCTGCCGAGATTCCAGGAGAATATGCTTGACATTTGTGCACGTGCAATGGCTCCATTACCGTTATGGTGATCGTGGGGAGGATAGAACAAATTTCAGATAGTTTGTTAGCTAGATTTTTCTATTTTTGAAAGGGGATAACAAGCTTAAATTAGCAACTTAGTTACATATACACACATCTCTCGAACTCTCTGCAAACTCTTGGCGATTACACACACTAACACTTTAGCAATCATTGTATATAGCTTGTTATCATCCGAAGTTGTAAACTTTATTTGTTCAATATAGTTGGTGATCGGTAGTTTCCATCACCCGAGATTTTTTATGCCGGAGATCATTCATTGATTAAGGACTTTTTCCTCGTATAAATCCTTGTGTTCATCATTCATTTCATTCATTCGTTGTTCATACATTTAGTAAAGTAACCAAGCATCTAACCTCACAAGTGGTATGATCCTGGTCAGTCACACGCCTCACGGTAACACTCCTCTTATGGATTTTGAGGGTGTGACAGATTGGTATCAGAGCCATTGGTTATAGTGAACTTGCTTTAAAAAGGGAAAATGTTTTTGACAAAAACCAGAGTATAACATGTTCAGTGCTCAACGATCCACAATGACGCTTCGCTCCATGTGCAAGACTCAACACTCTAAGTGGTATGATTTATGTTTATATTGCCTACTTGCTATTTTACATTTACATTGGGTGTTGCACATGGTATGCCCAGTTAACGTAGTAGCATGTTAGCTATTAGCTCTAATGTGCACCCTTTGACATTCAACTGTTTACCTGAAACCTTATGTGCTCTCTGTTCTGTCATCCCATACTCTTCATACCTCTACGTCACCGATCACACTTGTGTTTTTTGGATGTGAAGATCATAAGTGGACGCAACGGAGGACGTGGTGGTGGTGGTATCAACTTGACTCAGGCTCAACTGACAGTCCTAATCAATGAATGGGTTGCTGAGGCTCTAGCAGCAGCCCAACCAGGAGGTAAAGCCTGCCATTTCGACCTATCCTAGGATGTTAGATCCTACTTTTGTGACGTTCTGTCATTCTTAACCTTACCCCTTCTTTCTCACGCGACAGGTCCACCTGCTCAGCCTCGAGCATGTACGTTCAAGACTTTCATGGACTGTCGGCCTAGTTCCTTTAGTGGTACCGAAGGAGCCGTAGGGCTTCTTCACTGGTTTGAGAAGATTAAATCCGTCTTTGAGATGTGTGAATGCCCTGTAGCCAATAGGGTGAAGTTTGCCACTGGAACACTCGAAGGTAGTGCGGTCTCTTGGTGGAACGCACAGGTGCAAATGCTGGGGTTGGCAGCTGCGAACGCCACCCAATGGAACGACTTCAAGGAGCTAATTAAGGAAGAATACTGTCATCGGGATGATATTCACAAGCTTGAGGTGGAGTTCTACAACCTCAAGATGGTAGGGTCTGAGATTGAAGCCTACACGAAACGATCGAACGAGTTGCCTGGTTTGTATCCTAACATGGCGAATCCTACTTATAAGCGTATTGAGCTCTACATCAAAGGTTTAGTGCCAGAAATTTAGAGCATGGTAACTGCAGCAAACCTCCCTACGATCCTGTAGATCATACGACTGTCTCACCGCCTCACTGATCAGGCAGTCGAGCAGAACAGGCTACCTAAACGGATTAGTGCCACTACTTCTGATGCACCAAGTGACAACAAACGCAAGTGGGATGGAAATTCGAGCAAGGGTTCAAGCTCTACATAGCCCCAGTCTCAGCAAAGAAAGACCGATGAATACAAGTGCCCTAACCAGCAGTCCGCTACCAACCAGGGTCAGGGTGGATATCGAGGAAATCACCCCAAGTGCAACCGTTGGAACTTGCACCACATCGGGCCGTGCAACAAGAATGAAGATGAAATAGAGTTTCTTTTGATTGTGTTTGTTTAACAAGAATGAAGATGAAACAGAGATTAGTTGCTGCGGAATAAGTGAAATAAACTTTTAACACATAATCAATGGAAGAAAGGTTTTAGCAAACATGTTTAACATAGAATCGAATGATTGTATTTGATTACCATAAATAACACTAATGCATGCATGCATGCATGCATGCATAGATCTTCCCCTCAGCCTGAGCTCACTTGATTGTTCGTACAGAATGACTTAGTGAAAGAAAGCTAATAGAACAATACAGAATATTGTTCTATTTATAGTACAGAACAACCACTGAGCATCTTCGGTTGATGTCACCATGAAAGTGACATCTAACCTCCTAACAAACTCTAACAACTTGTCACACCCTGGCTTTGCGGAAGCGTGGTTAACTTTGGTGTGACTTCTTAATACCATAGCTTAATCATAACAAGCTATATGAATTTAAAAACCATGCAAGTCATCCATTAAGTTTTGAAAATCAAATACAGTACCATTGTTTTTAACCAACAACCATGACCTTGTTCAACAACATTACAAACTGAAACATAACATAAACGTGGTTTAAGGATTGTGTCTTGTCCAGGAAAGAGACACATCCCCTAAACCCTGATGACTTCATGACAAGTGCAGCGGAAAACGTTCCATACCGTGCCAGATCCGTTTAATTTCCTGAAATACATGTGAGTTGAAAAATCAACAATAATGTTGAGCGAGTTCATGTGCAAGTGAGTAAGTAAAACACTTGTAAGTATAAAAGTTTCCTGGTATGTAGCAGTGTAAGAGGACTTGTGATCACCAATGGTTTGCAAGGCCATTAGCATGTCGTGAAATGCAAGTAGGAAGACACAACCCTAGCCGATTTTTGCGTTGGGTACCAAGTCACTCCAGGTCCGTTCTGTTAGTCCTCCGAGAGGCCTGTTCTGTTGGACCGGGAGCTGGGCTCGCTACACCCAGATAGATCTACCGCTCGAGTCCCTCGGTGTTCTAACTACCCATTCACATGATCTAAACCTCCTTACGTTAATCATACCGTGTATAAAGTACTTGTAAACAAAGTAACATGTATTTCACCCCCGCGGTTAAGTAGACTGAAAACAGTTAGAGAAAAGGGGGACATGAACTCACAGTGAATGCGCGTCTCTACCAAGTGTCTCCAATACAGTAAGCTGTGCAACGACCTACAAGTGCTAATTCTATTAGACGGACGGCCGTGCCTTAGCTTTATAGTTTATGTCTTTGGGAAATAGTTAGACAACTATTTCGTGTTTCTGTTCCATATACACTTGGTAGTTATGCTTCTTCCCAAGGATGGGGGATACAATACATGTGCGTAAGTTACGTTTTATCAAACTTGTGGTAATGTAATTACCGGTGTAACTTATATGTTTGTGGAAGCGTTCGTACAGTTTTGGAATCATTAACGCTTGTAAATATTATTTTCACTCTAAAATAATATTTATGTATTTCACAAAATAATCATAAACAGTGTTGTGACAAATATATTTATCACGTTAATCTTTGTGAAAATCCCACCTCCGAATATTTAGTAAAATATAGTGCTGGCGAAATTTATGTTTCGAAAGTATGTCCAAAAATATTTCTAACACTTGTTGTGTAAATAAGCCTAAGTGTTAGGTTTTTAGAAAATTTCGCCAGTGTTTCCTCTGTAATGGGAGGTGGCCACGCTTTCAAGCGTATCATTTTCTTTTAACAAATCAATTCAACAATCTTCTTTATTCAATCAAACAATTTCCGACACAACAAACTAGTCGACAAGTATGTAAATTTGCATAATCGCATGAACTTGTAGTTTTTCCGAATCTATAGTGTAAACACCCTTTATATATGTAGATCTTTATATAAAGTGACTTTAATCTTGTAGAAACCCCGTGTTTAAAGAAATCCGTCTTTACAACTTCTAGTCATTTTTCCCAAAAATAGTTATTTGTCGGATCTTTTCATTTCACAAGTGTCTACACACTTGTGGTTTATAAAATCATGTTTATTAGTGTAAGATCCATCTTTAGAAAAACCTGATTTCTTTAAAGTGTGGTCTTTCTAAAATACCACTTGCGGATATGTAGATCCGCTAGTTTTAAACACCATTTTACCGGTTAAATCACTTTTACACAAGTAAAATATTTTCACACAAGTTCATGTATCTTGTGTGGTAGAGTTTCGCCTTTAACCCTTGTATTTAGTCAAAAACGAGCTTATGTGAAGATCCAAGATCTTACAAAGTCGGGTTAAACGGAGATTCGAGCTACCACATCATAGATCGGGTCTCAATAATCACATATTTTAAGTCCTACGACTTTTACACAAGACATGTGTTATTAACCACCATTTTAAGTAGTTTTAGTAGACTTTAAAGTTTCAAAACGCATGTTTACGATATTTAACCGACGAAAGTTCTTTTAACCACTTTAGACAAGCTTAAATATGAGTTTTAAACAATATACCTCTAGCTCGGGGCTAGGGAAGAATCGTGATGAAAATCGCGTGGATAAAAGCTAACGGTTGAGGTCCTTCGTGTTCCGCTTGCTCCGAGGCTCCTAATATGCGACTTGTGAAGTGTGTATGATGATGGAATGGCAAGAACATGAACCGAAAATATGATGGTGTGTGGGTTGGGGTTCGGCCGTGAGCCACAAAGGAAGAGAGAGTGGGTTTTTGTTGGTGAATATATGATGGTTAACTCATGTAGATTAGTGTTATATATAGGAAGATTAGGAGGGTATTGTCCATAGGTTTATGTGTAGTATAGATATTAGACATAACAAGATTATCCAAGATCACAAGTACAAGGGGGGTGCCCCCTAGGTAACCGAATCGGTTGGGGAGGGGGTCCTTGGTCCGATTTTAAGTAGGTTAGTTAGGGTAATTAGTTAAGTTATGAAGGTTAGTTTAGTGTTAAACTCCGTTAGTTATAAATAGCGTGCTATGACGGGTGTTAGGGTAATCAGAGACCCTAACTAGCTCAGAAAAATATAAATAGTGAAAATATTAATATTTTCATGTTCCGGGTAAAGTCCGGGTGTCCGGTTGGATAGTAATCCGTTAAAGCGTTACAAAAGGCTTTAAAGTGTCGTTATTACATTTTTAGTGACACAATTTGTTTCCAACACTTTAGAAAGTGTCTAGTGTTGTTTTCTCATTTTCTGGCACTTTACTAGTCAGCTAGAAGCTGGTTTAATTATTAAAGTGCTGTGTTTGGTACTTAAAGTACGTTCTTGGCACATCCGAATCAGTGTATCTTATCCCTAGAGACGCGGTACCACAACCCTTATATCCCTACACTCACTACCAGTGTAGTCAAAATATATGAGGCTCTTAACAGGCCTTAGAGGCAGTGTCTGCCTGATGCTGGTTACTTCAGCATGTTCACTGTGTATCCGTTTAGTGCTACTGTGCTTTTTGTGCATCATGTTTGTCACTAAGGTGCCGTATGTAAATAATGTAGTGACAGCATATAAAGTATGATGCAAGTAAGTGCATGTATCAGTATGCAGGTAGCAGTTTATCAGCTAGTTTCAATCAAGCACAGTAATTAAGCAGTAATTAATCATTAATTAAGTTGTACGGATACCTAGTTTAGTGCGGGTTGTCACATTCTCCCCCCGTTAAATAAATTTCGTCCCGAAATTTAAGTTCTGCTTGTAGAAGCAGGGTTCTTAGGAAATAGGTGGGGGTATTTCTCTTTCATCCGGTCCTCACATTCCCAGGTAAATTCAGGACCATGTCTGGCATTCCAACGTACTTTGACGAGTCTGACACTGCTCCGGCGGGTCTTGTTAACTTTCCAATCCGTGACCTCAACAGGTTCTTCAACGAAGTGGAGCGTGTCGTCAATATGAATCTCGTCGATAGGAATGGCAACGTCAATTTGAGTTGGACATTTCTTTAGATTGGATACATGAAATGTATCGTGAACACCATTTAGTTCAGCAGGTAGGTCCAACCTGTATGCTACTGTCCCAATTCTTTCCAGAATTCTGAAAGGACCAATGTAGCGCGGATTTAACTTCCCACGCTTTCCAAAGCGTGCTACCCCTTTCCAGGGTGAAACCTTTAACAACACCATTTCTCCGACTTGGAAGTCCACATGCTTCCGGTTTGGATCCGCGTAGGCCTTTTGTCTGTGGCGAGCGGCTTCGATGCGTTTAAGAATTTGCGCGATCTTGTCTGTCGTCTCTTGGACGATCTCGGGACCAGCAAGCTGCCTATCACCTGTGTCAGACCAACATAGTGGTGATCGGCACTTGCGTCCGTATAGGGCCTCAAATGGCGCGACACCAATACTGGTGTGGTAGCTGTTGTTGTATGAAAATTCGACCAAAGGTAAGTGTTTATCCCAGCTACCGCCTAAATCCATAACACATGCCCTCAGCATGTCCTCCAAAGTTTGTATCGTTCGCTCGCTCTGGCCGTCAGTTTGTGGATGGAACGCAGTGCTCAGATTCAATTGTGAGCCAAAAGATTCTTGGAAAGATTGCCATATCCTGGACACAAACCTTCCGTCTCTATCAGAGATGATCGAGAGTGGTACTCCATGACGTGCTACGATCTCTCTCAAGTAAATTTCCGCAAGTTTACTAGTACTGTCTTTCTCCTTGATTGGCAGAAAGTGTGCGGATTTTGTTAGGCGGTCAACAATCACCCAAATCATATCATGGCCTCTTGGCGTTCTTGGTAATTTTGTAACAAAATCCATTGAGATTTGTTCCCATTTCCACTTGGGAATCTCAGGTTGTTGCAGAAGTCCCGAAGGCTTCTGGTATTCTGCTTTGACCTTAGCGCACGTTAAACAGTTGCTCACGTAAACAGCAACATCGCCTTTCATCCTAGGCCACCAATAGTAATCCTTAAGATCTTGATACATCTTATCCGATCCAGGGTGGATAGATTACCGTGACTTGTGCGCTTCGTCGAAAATAACTTCCCTTAATCCACCAAACAGAGGAACCCAAATCCTTTTCTCAAAACATAACGTTCCTTCCTTGTTTGGTACCAAAAGCTTCTCCATTCCACGGAGATATTCTTCCTCAAGGTTTCCCTCCTTGAGAGCTTCCTTTTGTGCAGCACGAATGCGCGAAGAAAGATTGGTTCGTATAATCATTTCCAAAGCTCTAACCCTTATGGGCTTGATTCTTTCTTTACGACTTAGGGCATCGGCAACTACATTCGCCTTCCCTGGGTGATATTTTATCTCGCAGTCGTAGTCGTTTAACAATTCAACCCATCGTCTTTGCCTCATATTCAACTCCTTCTGGTTGAATATATGCTGTAGGCTTTTGTGATCTGTGAAGATTGTGCACTTCGTACCATACAGGTAGTGTCTCCAGATCTTTAAAGCGAAAACCACTGCGCCAAGCTCTAAATCGTGTGTGGTATAATTCTTTTCGTGCACTTTCAGTTGGCGTGATGCGTAAGCAATGACCTTTTGGCGTTGCATCAACACACAACCCAATCCTTGACGCGATGCGTCGCAGTATACCACAAAGTCATCAGTGCCTTCTGGTAGAGCTAAGATTGGCGCGTTACAAAGCTTATCCTTCAATATCTGAAACGCTTCATCCTGTTTGATTCCCCAATCAAACGTCTTGTCCTTCTGTGTGAGGAGCGTCAATGGTTGAGCGATCTTTGAAAAATCCTCGATGAACCTCCGATAGTAGCCAGCCAGACCCAAGAATTGCCGAATCTCGGTTGGCGTCCTTGGCGTTTCCCAATCCTTGATCGCCTCAATCTTTGCGGGATCAACATGAATTCCATCCCCATTAACCACATGTCCAAGAAACTGGACTTCGCGTAGCCAAAACTCGCACTTGGAGAATTTGGCGTATAGCTGTTCCTTCTTTAGCAGCTCCAGTATGGTTCTAAGATGCTGCTTGTGTTCAGCCTTCGTCTTTGAGTAAATCAGGATGTCGTCGATGAATACAATCACGAACTTGTCTAAGTATGGCTTGCAAACTCTATTCATTAGATCCATGAATACCGCAGGTGCGTTTGTCAAACCAAATGGCATAACGAGGAACTCGTAGTGTCCATAACGAGTTCGGAAGGCTGTTTTCGGGATACTTTCCTCCTGTATCCTTAGTTGATGGTATCCAGATCGAAGATCGATCTTAGAGTAACAGCTTGAACCTTGAAGTTGGTCGAACAGATCATCGATTCTAGGCAGAGGATACCTGTTCTTGATCGTCAGCTTGTTCAATTCTCTGTAGTCAATACACATGCGGAAACTTCCGTCCTTCTTCTTGACAAATAGGACCGGAGCTCCCCAAGGCGAGAAGCTTGGTCGGATAAAACCCTTGTCTAACAACTCTTGAAGTTGCGTCGACAATTCCTGCATCTCAGACGGAGCAAGTCTGTACGGTGCCTTAGCCACAGGCGCGGCGCCTGGAACTAAGTCAATGTGAAACTCCACTTGCCTCTGAGGTGGCAGTCCGGGTAAGTCTTCTGGGAAGACTTCTGGATACTCCCTTACGACAGGGATGTCTTCGATCCTTGGCTCGGCAGCCTTCTTATCTACGATGTGTGCCAGAAAAGCAACACATCCTTTCTGTAAACACTTTCTTGCTTTCAAGCAGCTGATAAATCTTAGCGGCGTGTCACGCTTCTCTCCGTGAACCACAATTGTCTCACCATCATTAGTTGGGATACGAACAACTTTCTCGTGACATACTATCTCAGCCTTGTTTCTGGATAGCCAATCCATTCCTACCACCACGTTGAAGCTTCCCAGTTGGACTGGTAGTAGATCCAGAGTAAACTCGCGTTCTCCCAATTCTATCACGCAACCTCTGATTACTTCGTCGGCTCCAACTAACTTTCCATTCGCTAATTCGATCGAGTAGGGAATGTCTAACTTATTAGCAGCTAACCCAAGCATATTCTTAAATTCTAACGATACGAAGCTATAATCGGCACCAGTATCAAATAAAACGGATGCATAGCGTTGATTGATAGGGAACGTACCCGTAACAACATTTGGATCTTGGCGTGCTTCCCTGGCTTCTAGTTGGAACACTCTACCACGGGCCTGATTCAACGTTGGGCAGTTCTTCTTAAAATGCCCGATTTCCCCGCAGTTATAGCATCCGAGCCTCTGCCCGTTTCCGTCCCCATTTCCAGCTGGGGTGTTGATCTGGTTGGCATTGCCAGCCTGGTTTGCATTGTTGCCTCGGTTTCTGTTTCCTCCAAAATTTCCTGGTAGGCGGTTTCCATTTCCACCACGGTTATCATTCCTATTTCCATATCCTCCCTGGCCTCCGCGGCCGGCAGGGACCCAACAAGTATCCTTAGAGTGACCACGTTTCCCACACGCTTCACATACTTTTAGCCCACACTGACCAGAATGGTGACGCTGGCAGGCGTTACACCTGGGATGGGTGCCCATATATCCCCTTCCTCTCCTTCCACTGCCAGTCGTACCCTGAGCTGGCGTGTTTGGTGCTCCTCTCTTACCATCACCGCTAACACTTTGTTTGAAGTTTGAAAACTTTCTTTTGTTGCTTCCTGACGACTCAACATGAGTCTCTTTCTCCTTTGCCTTTACATCACCAAACCTGTTTAGGCGAATCGCCTCCTCGGTGAGAGCCACGCTCAAATCGATGGCTTCAGTGATAGTCGCTGGTTTGGAGGAGGTTACCATGCTTATTATTTGGGGAGCCAAACCCCAAATGAAGCGCTCGATTCGCTTGTATTCAGGCGTAACCATGTAAGGAACCACTTGAGATAGGTCATGAAACCTCTGAACGTACTCTGCTACCTTCGGACCGTCCATTTTTAAGTGCCAAAATTCAGTCTCCAACCTTTGAATTTCTGCGCGTGAACAGTACTTCTTGCGCATCAGTTCTTTTAATTCGGCCCAAGTCAGGGCGTAGGCGGCAGTTTCGCCTAGAGTTTGGACTTGTAAGTTCCACCAAGATAGGGCTCCGTCTAAAAACAGCCATGAAATGTATGTGACTTGCTGATCCTCTGCACACTTGCTCATGCGTAAGACGGAATCGGTTTTCTCAGCCTAGCGGGTAAAGGCAACTGCACCTCCTGTGCCATCGAAGTTAACTGGTTTGCAGTCTAAGAACTGCTTGTAGGTGCATCCTGCACGTATGTTAAAACATGTGTTTGGCATTAGCATCACCGCTAAAATCTCCAACTAGTTCATGGTAGGTTCGAATGGCGTGGTATTACCGTGAGGTGGATTGTTATTGCCTTGGTTAACACTTCCGCTTGCTCCTGGCTGAGATGCTGCGTACTGTGCTATGGCAGCGGCAATGATTTGTTGCAGTTCTGCCTCGTTAGTTGGCATGTTTGGTTCGCGTCTTGGCGGCATCTTCTAAAAGATGGTTTAAGTTGGTTAGGCCATAGTAAGGCTCCGTTGTTATAATACGTAAATCAGTTCGTAATATAGTGTACGTATATAACGGTAGTAATAGTATAATCACATAACATCTCATGTTATCACACATCATAATATCAATCACACATCATCCCATGTCATAAAATATAAACAAATAATCAAGCGAATCCAAATATGGTGAGAAAACTGCGATTGCCATATAAATGAGACCACATCGTAAGTGTATACATACAATCATCAATCACTAGGGGCTACATCACCCCTGTCAAAAGCTACATCAGTATCAATACAGTATCAAGTACACAACAAAAGTCCAGTCATAACGTAGTCTCCTCAAAATGCTGTGCAGTCAAAAAGCAATCGCCGCCTTATCACCTCGCCTACCCAAGTGGCACCGATGAGCTCTAAGCAGATGGTGGTGGAGGAGGGAAATGGGTATAAAACAAACGGCGCAACTGTAACCAGTCCGCCTCCATCGCCTGCTGTGTGCGAATAATGGAAGCAATCTGTTGCTCCAAAGTAGTAAGACGAGCAGCATAGTCAGGGGGTAAAGGTCGAAACGGCTGTAACGGAGAGGGTACCCGGCCATGGCACTGACATGGCTGCAGATGGGCTCTCTCCAACTCCTGTAGTCGCTGCTCATGCGACTCATGCTGGTATACAAATGACATCAATACATCCAAAATGGTGTGTCCTACGTAGGACCTGTGGTATGGATCAGTGGGTGGCATAGGGGAAAATGGTGACCACAGCAGTGGCTCACGTGTGGGGTCAAAGGGTGCCACCCCAAAAGGAGCTGTAGTAGGTGGAACAAAAGGAATCTGAGGCATGAAAGGCATGGGCATCGGTACATGCCCATCAGGGTGAGCTGAAGAGCCCTCTCCAGGCCCTGCTGGAGGTATAAACATAGGAACCTGAAACGAAAAGTCAGTATGTGGTGCAACAGGAATCTGTGGAGGGAATGGGGGAACGTCCTCGTCTGCCGGTATCCAGCCATGCTGTGCAGACTCATCCGGTGGATCCATACGTGCCGTGAACAGTGCATGTCCGGGCTCTAGGGGAACGGGATCAAATAAGGGAGCAACAACAGGGTGAACGGGTGCCAAGTGCTCTATAGGGTGGTCAGCAGGTACAGCAACAATGGGTAAAGGACCAATGGGATCAACAGGAACATCTATGTGGTGATCATCAGCAATGGGCTCAAAAGGTACATCAGCATGCACAGGGTCATGCTCTGGTAAAGGGTCAAGGGCAGCTGCCT
>JARYGA010024412.1:0-28601 GCA_030545235.1 Helianthus tuberosus | reverse complement strand
CATGTTTGTGAAACGACACACAAAACTAATTATTTGAAAAACCATTTTGATTAAAAAAAACTTAAGTGTTTTGAAATCTTAATGGGAAAATAGTTTGTTGTCAGGGGGAGTTCTGAATGTTTAAGCCAAGTAGATGGCGAATTGAGGCAATTCTCATCAGTTTGTCATTTTGTTTGTACAGTTTATTGTTTTCAAATTTTCCCAGAAAATCAAAATTGAAACATATTTTGATTTTAGGGGGAGAAAAATAAAAAAAAAAATTAGAAAATTTGAAAATGTCAAAAACATTGAAAAATTCAAAATGAGTTTTGTTGTGAAAAAGAGGAAATGATAGTAAATCAGTTGGACTATCACAGCATGCTAAAGAAATGAAATGTCAAATGTGATAAACGGTCTCACTAAAGATATGACGATAGGCTCAGCTAGACTAGTAGATTTGTGAGAACGATACAAACCTAAATGAAAAAAGCCTAGTTCTAGTGGGAAACACGATTGAAAGCATAGTACTTAGTTTTGTCCTTCTTGACTGTGTGCCTACTCAGTAATCGCTGATTGTCGAAAGACATAAAACTGGTTAAGTCTGTGAACTTTCACAACTTTGCTAAAAAGTCGCTGTGATTGTGCATTTCATTTTGCCAAGATTTAAACTTGTTTTATTTCTTTATTTTGTTTAAGCATTGGACATCCTCTGCGTATACGTGAGTATCGACCTGGATGTTATTGCCTAAACGTTCTGCTTTATTTTCTTTGCTGTTTCGTTTAAGCTTTGGATCACCTCTGCATATACGAAAGTATCGACCTGGTGGTTAAAGCCTAAACAACTTCAACTTATTTTATTTTTCTTATTTTGTTTAAACATTGGACTTTCTCTGCGTATACGGAAGTATCGACCTGATTGTTAATGTTTAAGCATTCTGCTTTGTTTTCGCACAAATCAAAGTTGATAAAAGTTTAAAGGCATTACTTGAGTTAGTGTATTGCATGATGAGGGGATATGCTGAGATCGTGGGGTCCATAAGAACTTAGTGCAAAATTAATATACCTTAATGTATCAGTAAGCATTTCGAAAGTTTTTAGATTGAGTGTAAGTGGACAACAATATCGTCAATCTACGTGAATCGTTTAAAACTTAAAATGTTTAAAGCTTAACGGTGTTGATGATATGTATCATAAACTGATATGATCCTCTTACACAAAGTCACAAAAATATTGTATGTATATATTTCTTTACTGCATTTCATTAAAAACAAAAATCCAAAAAGATTTTAGTGTGTTTTAGCATAAATTTTTGAAAAAGCCAAAAAGATTTTAGTCAACTGATGTTGAAGAGCTGATTTTCAAAATCCCAAGTGCTAAACATGATGAATGATATTGGATTGGGAAAGTTTATTTGAGTTGAGAAAGATTTTTGAAATGGATAATTGGATCATTAATTTGAAACCAATTTAATCATTTTAAATTCAAGTGGTTAGCATAAAGTTTATCTTACTGTTGGTTAGAGTATATGCAGGTATGCAGCTAGTGAATTCCAGACTGCGATCCCAGCTTGTCGAAAGGGGGAGTCTGTAGATGTAAAAGCCAGGTTCCTGATCTTGTTGCTACGGAAAGCCAGAAGATGGTTTTGAATCTGTGAAAGATGCTAATGCTGAGAAGATAGAAAGGGATATATCAGATTACTATCCTGGAACAACGTAAGGGGGAGTCTGTTAGCAATAGGGTGATTGAAGAGAGAGTGTGAAGACTGATTAAGACTGAAGGTTTGACATACTAAAGTCTCGTACTGAAGACTCCGTCAACATCCAAGGGGGAGACTGTTAGTGCATATGTCTGTTGACTCCATCTTATATCGAGTCTCGGTTTCATTGCAAATCTGAACGGGATCTGAACAAGAATGATGTCATCATTCTTGATGATGACATCATATATATAACATCACAATTATATATCATCACAAATGCATGCATGGATTTCAGATGAAGACAGAAAGTTCAGTCACTCGAAATTAATGTTTTATTTTGTCTTATAGTGATATCGCTTGAATGGTCCAAAAATAATTCTAATTTCAAGCGAGACATCTTGCCTATATATAGGGTGTTCTAGCTTCTCATTTGTAACAGTCCCATTGTTCTTGTACCGAACTGCTGCTGGTTTGTCAAGTTATATATGAATGAGAAGTGTAGTTTAACGTGATATCTTCTGTTTTCTACTCCTTTCTATCTGATTCTAATCTGTTTGAGTGTTTCCGCCAATCAAATAGTGTGTATTGACTCAAATTGACTCAATCGGTCGTCAAAAACGATCCTACAATATGATGACAATGTGTTATCAAATGCTCCTGAACCAGTTTATGAGAAGCCTGTTCCTCTTTCTAGTGTTCCTGTTGTTTTTGATGATGAAGTGTTATTAGAATATGCTCTTCATGTTGATGATGAGAATGATAATAATGATGATGAAGATGAAGATGATAATGATGATGCAGAGGATAATGATGAAGAGGATGATGATGATGATGATGATGAAACGGTATTCTCTGCAAGTAGTTCAAGTGATGATGACAATGATGATGATCAAGGCACTTCAGGTGTTAAAGTTTCTGAAGCATCAAAAGAATCAACAGTTGATGATCTAATGAATGATTCTGTGAATGAAGAGACAGAGGATGTAACTGGAGAGGGGGAGACTGCTGGTGATCAAAATGTTAAAGCTGTTGAAAACCTGATCTTGTGTATCGAACCTGAAGTTGAAGAGGGAGAGATCAGACATACTTATACATTGGATGAAGTTTTAAAGATGTTCAATGTGAAAGAAGATAATTTCAAAATTGATTTGGAAGAGGAGTTGAATGCGTTTGACGTGAATCAAAAGGTTGAATATCAGTATAAGTATGTGGAAGATGCAGATCTCTATGATCGTGTTGAAGTAGAAGACTGCACAGATGAAGAAAATGTTAATGTTGATACTTCAAAATTTCCAACTCTGACAGAGTTATTTACTGAAGAGAACAGAGACGAGTTGAGACGAAAATTTGAAGAGAGTCTCAAAGACAAAATCTTTGGTGGTACTACAAAGGATTCTCTGAAAGAAGAACATAAAAAGTGGTTCAGACAGAGCAATGAAAGAAAGTTTAAGAGGCCATTAAAGTTCTACAAGAGAGACAGAGATGTGTCTCTGGGTGATATTATTAGCTGGGGATTCTTACCGTAGGTCAATGCCTATGCAATTCGAAGAGAGTATGGGGTTCAGTACTTTGAACGCTTATGTGATGTCATGTCATTACCCTGGTGGGATGTTGATGAGTTAGCTCAAGTCAGAACATTAGCCTATCCAGTGAGAAAGAATGATATTCGAATGTGGGGCTGTATAAAGTTTGAAGCATTGAAGAAATTCAGGCACTGGCAACCACATTACCCAAAGAAAGTTAGAAGAGCGAATCCTGAAACCGGAAATGAAGAAACTATTCTGAATATAAAGAAGCCACGAACTATGAAGAACATTCCAGTACCGAAGATGGAACAAGAGTTTTATAAAGGTTTTATGGGATGGGTTTACAGTTGTTTGACGACTGAGGCTATTATCACATATCGTGCTGGAAATGAGATCAGAAATATCTTTGTATATGATCCTCTGTGGCTGATGAATTGCTCTGCAAAGGATATTGAATGTCTATTCATTAACAAGATCTGGTTTAAGCCTGAAGATAGAGAACAAGCCATGCAATTTCAACGTGTAGTATCTGTTTGTTTTTAGAAAGGAATAAATTCTGAAAATAAATGGAATTCCAAATGGCGAAAGATTGAGGAAGAGGAAAGATTAAAAGCTGAGAAAGCTCAGAAGAAGCAAGAAGAGAAAGATAAGATCATGAGGTACACGTTAAATCAGAGAATGGCTGCTGAGGAAGAAAAGAGAGTCGATGAGAATGAGAAGCTTAGGAAGTTACTGCAAAAGAAGCCTAAGCCAAGAGAAGAAATATTCAAGTCCCTGTGAAGACCTAAACATCAAGACTGAAGACTCCGGCTGTATCCAAGGGGGAGTTTGTTAGTACACGATGTCTAAAGTCTACGTCTTGAGTCTAGGGGTCTGATATGTCAAGTTTGTATAGTATAGGGGGTTGAATTGTAAATTTATGTTATGTTTCATGTCTGGTCGCTTGAAATGACATTGGTCATGTTCAAGCGAACTAGCAAGATGCATGTTCGCTTGAAATTAACATGTCATGTTCAAGCGAACTAGCAAGCCTATAAATAGGTGTTGTTTGTTTCTCATTTGGCACTGATCCTTGAAGTTGTAACCGAACTGCTGTCGGATTTTTTCTGAGATCTATGAATGAGAAATAGTGTTTAAAGTCATATTCTGTCTACTTCTACTCCATTCTCTCTGATTCAAACTATTTGTGTGATTCCGCCACATAAATAGTGGTATTTTGACTCTGATTGACTCACTAGATCGGTCAAATCGATCCTACAGATGATGTGAATTTTCCACCATTGAGGGCTGAAAATTTTAAGCAAAAAGTTGGTAAAGTTGAA
The DNA here is from genome assembly GCA_030545235.1 of Helianthus tuberosus. Classification (NCBI taxonomy): domain Eukaryota; kingdom Viridiplantae; phylum Streptophyta; class Magnoliopsida; order Asterales; family Asteraceae; genus Helianthus; species Helianthus tuberosus. Next base: position 24,075 of record JARYGA010024412.1, on the reverse strand, counting down.
ATTTCAAATCAATTTTTCTCTGAAAAGAAAGAATTTGATATTGAAAAAGCTTTTAACCCCACAGTGAAACATATTTTTGGAAAAATGGTTGACAAGAAAGTCAAGAGGGTAAAAGAATTTTATGAGAAGAAAACGAAGAAACCAGGTAAAGTTGGGTCATCCCAGGTTTATGACTGGGATGGAACCTATTATGATGATTGAAAATCAGGACTTGCCGGAGCTTCCAGGTTGGTAATAGTGAAGCAGGAATCGGCATCTTTCTTGAGAAATTCACAACTGTGAAATTTCGATCTACAAGTGGTAGTATTATTTTTGAATATTGTTATACTTTACAAGTGGTATGGTTGGTAAGTGAACATACAAGTGGTTGAAGAAGGTTTTCACCTTCAAGAGGTAAATCAAGGTCATTAAGTTGAACTTGATTTAACTTTCATTCAAGTGGTTGAGAAAACAAAGTGATGAATTGATCCCCATTCCTACAAGTGGTAAAATCAACAAAACTAATTTTCCGGAAAAACCATTTGATTAAAACAAACTTAAGTGTTTTGAAATCACAATGGGAAAATAGTTTGTCGTAAGGGGGAGTTCTGATTGTGACACCTGTGTCTGTAATCATTGTAAACAGTTCAGTTATCAATAAAACAAAGTTATTTGATCCCAATGTTTGTTTGTTTATGTTTGACATTTTTCATGTTTTGACTTTTGTTCAATTTCAACCTCTATATCGCTTTTTGGAGAGTTATACACAAATCGGTGCGTAAACGTAGTCAGTTTAACGCGAAAAATACTCCGGAACATTAACATATACTTAATATACCTTAAATAACCTTTACATAACTTAGGGATAAATTTTGAAGGCTTTGGTATGGCCAAATCAAGTTTAATCGCTTACAGGGACTAAATTCAACAAACTGCGAAAGTATGACGATTCGTACTGGAACGGACATTCCAGAACATGACCATAAGTTAAACATACCATAAGTATCCTTTACATAGCTCATTGAGGAGTACGGTGTGCTAAAATAAACTTTTGGGTCATTCAGGGACTGAAAGCGTCAAAAAGTGCATAAGTTTGCATTTTCGCGCATAACTTACATTCTGAATACATCCGGACATCTAAAAATTTATGTAAGCACTAAAATATTTTATTTTAGTGTTAGGCATGAGAAAAATCCAATCGTTACGCAATTTGGATCGTTTTTCGCGCTTATGCGCATTCCGTCGTAATTAAGCGAACATCGCGATCATACTACCAAACGAACCGACATTCGGCATATTTTTTGAGCATGTTTCATGTCCACAATGTTTAGGCATCATTTTAGGGCCTTAAAGATGGATTATCGGGCCTTAAACATGTCGGAAATAGCTCTAAACACCAACAGGGACCAAAACTGTCATTTCTGCAAACTTGTTTCGGATCAGTGCAGCCCAGGCGGACAGCGTAAGGTTTGTTTATGTGTTACGCGGGCCGCGAGGCCCTCCCAGAACAGCAAAACCATATTAAATAGCTGTTTACAGCTGTTAACCACTCAAAACCCTCATGCAAATGGTATTTCCTGATACTAGGGGCTCAAATGGTTTTATGAAACCATGGGCTTGAGGTGTATGGATGAGATTGAAGCACAGTTTTCGAGGAACGATCTTAACGGTCCTAGAAATCCTATAAATACCCCCATGATCTCAACTCCAAAACTCACACCTTTGAATCTAAATTTGTACTCTAAGTTGATGTGTTTAACACTTCATACCTGAGAATATTCGGATCAAAACTTCCGTTCTTGGACCCGTTGTAAGTCCTCTTTCGTTCTTTTAGCGTTTCTGCATTGTTAGCGTTTCTGCGTTGACCAGTTTATGGTCAACACGAAGTTCGGTTGAACTTCGCAACGTGAGCGTAATCACGATGGTTATAGTCCCTTGTGACTATACCTACTGATTACCACGTTATCTAGGCTCAGTGACGAGTCGTAGTTTCGGCCAAAATGCGTATTCTTGCGTATTTTGTAACCAAACTACTTTTAGGTATCAAAACCGTTTGTTTTGATACCAAACTTGTTTTCTAACTTAGGTAAGCATGTTTTAACATGCTTAGCTCGTCACTGTAGGTTTAGTGCTTGTCTAGGGTCGTAAAGGTAAGCGATCTAAACAATCGCTTATACTTTCGAACCCGACCCGTTTGGTCGATCTTTAGGATCTGACCAAATACATTAGGTGACCATAGTTGTATAGGGAATAACCTTCTGAGGTTATACCTTATGGTCACGACGTTTAGTTAGTTGTATGATAGGTAGTATATATGCCTTAGGTAAATTACCAAAATACCCTTTTTACGCCAAAATTCATTTTTAATCCTATGTAACATAATTTTTGATATCTAAACTGATTTAGCAACAATATTAGACATGTTAAGGCATATTTTACTTATCATAGGGCTAGTTAGGCATTCCGAACGCGTTTTACGCGAACGACGCGTTAACGTAGCATAAGCTACCTAAACGGGTCGTAATGGGTCGTATGCACTTAGGTTAGGTTTCATTTTAGTATGTAGGCTTTGTTAAACCATATTACATGAGTTCCCACACTCATTTGGTTTACGAACCCTCATTCTATCCGATCCTCCGATTTAGGTCTGGTTTATTAACATAGTTACCTATATTAGGTACCGTTTGATTTCCGTGATCTCTAGCATTGTTTGGTTGTTACTCAAGGACTACTAAGAAATCTCAAGTGAGTACATAGACCTCTCTTTTACTGTTTTCCAAACTATTTTGGGGTGAAACACATGTGCCTACTTGTTACTTTCACGCTTTCCATGTTTTCACATCATATACTTGCTATGTTCGTTAGTACATTTATAGTACATGATTTACATTACATTGTTTTGCTATGTATGTTTACTTAGCATACTTAGTACATTGTTTTACTTTACATTTCTGCTATGTATGTTGACTGAGCATGCTAGCACATTGATTTACATGACTTTTCTGCTTTGTATGTTAACTTAGCATACTTAGCACATTGTTTTCATTTAACATGTTTACAATCAGTATGACATTTGGTTTGTACAAACGGGACTTATATAAGTTCATTAACATTAGCTACGCCGCTCGGTAGTAAGTAGTGGTACCATAGGACTTGACAAATTCCGTTCCTGACATCCTGGGTTTGTTTGGATGTAAGGAATGACTGAATCCGAAAACATTTCTTTTGATAACCTTGACTTAGGGTTATCCGTCTGTCTCAAGGCTTGAATATATGCGTTAACTTACCACATAAGTGTTTGTATCATTAAAACATGCATTTACTTTGCAAAACATAACTTTTGATATATTCAAAATACTTTGTTTTGTACATTCTTTTACATTTGATTTATGTAACAACACATTACTTACCATACATAATGATTGTTGCACATTACTTGGCTACATTTGGACTTTTAACATTTGACATGGTTTATACAAGGACTTTTTGACAATTGGTTTAAACTTAGACTTTATACATTGGTGGTTTGTTTACGTGACTTTAGTAACGAGATGTGAGTAGTATGATACAAACATGGTGGATACGCTGCTGGTACTTCCTATATATAAGTGTTTGTATTATATTACATATCATAGCGTTATTTAAATCATTTATTTTGGACTTATACATTTTACACAAGTAACATGCTTTTCACAAGACTTTGCTTTACAAAACAGTTTACTTATTACAATTCATTTTACTTGGTTATTCGTTTAACCTTACATTGTTCTTATATTTACACATATCATCAGATCTTATCGCTTTTTAAATGATTTACAAAACAAAACAATTTACAAGGTTCACGACTAAATTTTATTAAACATTTTCTTAAACTTAAGTCATGAATCCTATTTTCACAAAACCTATGTACCTCACAGGCATTTTTATGCTGATGTACCTATTTTCGCATGTGTTTTCAGGAGCTTTTGCATAGGATGATCGAGACACACTTAGGCGGGCGGACCTGTGCCTTAGTGACTTAAAATGAAGCAAGAACTAGTTAATTTATGTTATGTACTCTTTGTTTCTTGTTTAAGACAATGTAACTCTCTTGTTTGATAAATAAAACGTAACTTTAATTTCCATGGTTGTGAAACAATTAATTCTGTTACAACACTCCCCGACGTTTCCGCCACGTCTTGTTATTTTACGTGGTCGGGGTGTGACAGAAAAGTTGGTATCAGAGCCAATGGTTATAGGGAATTAGGTTATTAGTAATACTTTGACCTAGACTATAACCTTTCTAGGACCCTAACACAAGTTATCTTGTGTTTAGATCTTAAAACATGCACTTCACCTATCCTTAGGTGATAACCACAACGAGAACATCAATTCTGAATCCGCTTTGAAAATTAATCATCTGTTCTTGGATGTTTGATTACTAGGTTTTGAACCCTCTATTGTAAGGTTTTGAACCCTCTGTTACAAGGTTTTGAACCCCTTTGAATTTTTAAAATCTCGTCAAAGTGTGGGGTTCTAAATAATGTGAACATGTGCAAACTGGAAGGGTGAATGCCTGTACCCTGGGTTTTCTGTCTAAGGCTAGAGTGTTCGTACAAATCCACATAATCGGACCAGTCACTCTTACCTGGGAACTCTTGGGGTGAGTGTTCACTTATAGGCGAGCATGTCTTCGCGATACATTATTTTTGACCCATTTACTTTGATTAGTCACAATGTGTCGTTTGTTTGCCTAGTGGTAACGAACAAATAACCACCATCTTTGCTTTTGTCAATTTTTGTATCATCTCATTCTTTTCATCCAATCATCTCACTCGTTTCCTTTCATGTTTCCTATTTTAGAATGCCTCCTCGACGCGACAATCAGATAGCAAATGCCGAACTGGCAGAAATCATCGCGCAGCAAATGGCTGCTGCTTTCCCAAATCTTATTGCTCAACTGAACCAAGCCAACAACAACAATCATGTTCCATGCAATTTCAAGAGTTTCAACTCGGCTAAGCCACTCAATTTTAGTGGTACTGAAGGAGCAACTGGGCTCCTACAATGGTTCAAGAGCACTGAGAGTACGTTTCGTCACGTTCAGTGTCCTGATAATCGCAAGGTCGAGTTTGCTTCCAGTGTGTTCCAGAAGAGGGCTCTTACATGGTGGAATGGGGTTATGAGAGACCGTGGTGCTGAGGTTGCTTTAGCACAGACTTGGGCCGAGCTTAGGGCCCTTATGATGAAGGAGTTTTGCCCTCGTCATGAGCTGCGAGCTTTGGAAAGGGAATTTGATGATTTGAAGCAAGATAGTGGTGAGCATCGGGCTTACACTGATAGGTATGAAGAATTGAGTCTGCTTTGCCCGACCATGGTTACCCCACTCGACAAGGCTATCGAAAGGTACATCGATGGCCTACCTGACTCAGTGCAAGACATCATTACTGGTAATAACCCTACCACAGTCCGTCAGGCGATCGAGTTAGCAGCGACATTGATTGAGTCGCAGGTTCGAAAGGGAAAGCTGCATAAAAAGGGTGATAAAGGTAAGAAGCAGGCGGCTAACAAAGAAGATAGCAATAAAGGTAAAAACAAGAAGGGAAAGGATTCTGGTTCCTCAAAGGGGTCTAGGAAGCGGAAGGCTTCCCAAAACTATGTCGTTACTGCACAGGCTCAAGCTGCACCAAATAAGCCTGTGCAACCACCCGCCAAGAGGCCTTATGTTGGTAATGCACCTTTGTGCAATAGGTGTAACGGCCATCACCTACCACATCTCCAATGTCGTCATTGCACTAACTGTGGAAGAAATGGTCATCTTGCCGCTACTTGCCGCATTCCTGTCAACCAGAATCAGGCAGTTCAGAACCAAGCTCCACAAGTTGCTCAGCCTCTTGCTCAGCAACAAGGTCAAGCTGCACGACCTCATTTTCCTCCTGGTTCGTGCTACAATTGTGGGGATCTGACCCACTACAGAAACCGGTGTCCAAGACTAGCTAACGCCAATCCAAATCAGAATCAGGCTCCGGCCCGAGGTCAAGTCTTCAACATGAATGTACAAGAGGCGCAAGCAGACGATAATGTGGTCAACGGTACTTTCTTTATTAATAATCAGCCTGCATCTGTTCTTTTTGATTCGGGTGCCGATAAGAGTTTTGTGTCATTATCTTTTGAGCCATTACTTCGCATGTCTAGAAAGAAACTAGGAAAACCCTTGACAGTAGAAGTTGCTAGTGGTGAACCCGTTGTTCTTGATTCTGTTCTTCGCAACTGCAAGTTGAACCTTAACAACCATCTTTTTCCTATCGACCTCACGCCGATGCAACTTGGAAGCTTCGACGTTATAGTGGGTATGGATTGGTTAGCCAAGCATCACGCAGAGGTAGTTTGTTTCGAGAAGATCGTTCGTGTGCCACTTTCGACAAGTGAGATCCTACAGGTTCGTGGTGAGAAACCTGCTGGTAGTCTCAAACTCATGTCCTGTAGTCAGGCTCGGAAGTATCTGCGAAAGAATTATGTGGCCTTCTTGGCACATGTTACAGCAGATAAAGACAAAGGTAAGTCTATTCAAGATATTCCTGTTGTTCGGGATTATCCTGAAGTTTTCCCTGAAGAGTTACCTGGTTTACCCCCAGCACGCCAAGTCGAATTCCGTATTGATCTCGTACCTGGTGTAAATCCCATTGCCAGATCTCCATATCGTCTTGCACCGTCGGAGATGCAAGAGTTGTCAAAGCAGCTTCAAGAGCTCTCTGACAAAGGTTTTATCCGTCCTAGCTTTTCACCTTGGGGTGCTCCCGTTCGTTTTGTCAAGAAGAAGGATGGATCTTTTAGGATGTGTATCGATTATCGTGAGCTTAACAAGCTCACCATCAAGAATCGATATCCCCTACCTCGCATAGATGATCTCTTTGATCAGTTACAGGGCGCTTCTTATTTTTCGAAGATTGATCTGCGTTCTGGGTATCATCAACTTCATGTGCATGAAGAAGATATTTCCAAGACAGCGTTCCGCACTCATTATGGGCATTATGAGTTCACAGTTATGCCTTTCGAGTTGACTAATGCTCCTGCTGTTTTCATGGACTTAATGAATAAGGTCTGCAAGCCTTATTTAGATAAGTTCATCATCGTTTTTATTGATGATATCTTGATTTATTCTAAGACGCGAGCTGATCATGAGCAACATCTTCGTCTTACTCTGGAACTCCTAAAGAAAGAGCAACTTTTCGCCAAATTCTCCAAGTGCGAATTTTGGCTTAAAGAGGTTCAATTTTTGGGACATATTGTCAATGAACAAGGTATTCATGTAGATCCCTCCAAGATTGTTGCAATTAAGGATTGGGATACGCCTACTACTCCAACTGAAGTTCGTTCTTTTCTTGGCCTGGCGGGTTATTATCGCCGCTTCATTGAAAATTTCTCAAAGATTGCAGTTCCTCTAACTGCTCTAACTCAGAAGAACAAACCCTTTGATTGGGGATTCAAACAAGAGGAAGCTTTTCAAAACTTGAAGCAGAAGCTTTGTGATGCGCCTATTCTATCTTTGCCTGAGGGCAATGATGATTTCGTCGTTTATTGTGATGCATCAAATTTGGGTGTTGGTTGTGTTCTCATGCAAAGGAACAAAGTCATAGCATATGCATCGAGGCAGTTGAAGATACATGAGAACTACACCACTCATGATCTTGAGTTGGGTGTAGTTGTCGTCGCTCTTAAGATCTGGAGACACTATTTGTACAGTACAAAATGTGTGGTTTTCATGGACCACAAAAGTCTTCAGCATATCTTCAATCAGAAAGAACTCAACATGAGGCAACGACGTTGGGTTGAGCTTCTAAATGACTATGACTGCGAAATTCGCTACCATCCTGGTAAGGCGAATGTCGTAGCCGATGCTTTGAGTCGTAAGGAACGTACTATGCTTCATTGTGTTCGTGTTCAATCTGATATTCAAGCCAGATCTGATATCCAAACCCGCATCTCTCAGGCTCAACACACTTGTGTTTCACAAGGTTTGATGGGTAAGGAGTTACCCTATCACATAACACCTGATCTCGAACTGAAGGACAATGGATCGTATTACTTCATGGACCGTTTGTGGGTCCCAAGCCAAGATGATCTTCGCACCTTGCTTATGGATGAAGCCTATAAGTCTCGTTATTCTATTCATCCTGGCTCAGATAAGATGTATAAGGATCTTCGTATTCAGTATTGGTGGCCTGGTATGAAGAAAGACATTGCCTTATATGTATCAAAATGCCTTACTTGTCTTAAGGTTAAGGCTGAACATCAACGTCCTTCTGGTTTATTAGAGCAACCAGAGATCCCAGTTTGGAAATGGGAAAACATTGCTATGGATCTTGTTACCAAACTTCCACGCACAAAGAAAGGTCATGATGCCATCTGGGTTGTTGTTGATCGTCTTACTAAGTCAGCGCATTTCTTGCCAATCCGTGAGGATTTTTCTGCTAACAAACTTGCTAAAATCTATGTGGATGAAATTGTATCTCGACATGGTGTTCCTTTGAATATCATTTCTGACAGAGATGCTCGCTTCACTTATCATTTTTGGAGAACCATGCAATCTGCTATGGGGACCCAACTTAATCTGAGCACAGCTTATCATCCGCAAACGGATGGTCAATCTGAAAGAACAATCCAGACTCTAGAGGATATGCTTAGAGCTTGTGTGATCGATTTTGGTGGTAGTTGGGATTCACATCTTCCGTTAATTGAATTCTCCTACAACAACAGTTATCACTCCAGCATCAACATGGCTCCTTTCGAAGCTCTCTATGGTCGAAAATGTCGTTCACCAGTCTGCTGGAATGAGATCGGTGAGGCTCAGCTTACTGGACCTGCCCTCATTTTAGAAACTACTGATAAGGTTAAGAAAGTTCGTGATAACCTTCAGACAGCTAGATGCCGTCAAAAGAGTTACGCGGACCAACGATGCATGCCCTTGGAATTTCAAGTCGGTGATCGCGTATTACTTAAGGTCTCACCTTGGAAAGGTGTGATCAGATTTGTAAAGAAAGGAAAACTTGCACCTAGATACGTTGGACCATTCAAGATCGTCGAAAGAATCGGTAAGGTAGCCTACAGACTTGAATTACCTCCTAAACTTGGGAACATTCATCCAACTTTCCACGTATCCAATCTCAAGAAGTGTCTTGTTGATGAGAACCTCCACATACCACTTGACGAAATTCGTGTTGATAAAACACTGAAATTTGTTGAGAAACCTGTGGAAATTATAGAACGTGAAGTCAAGTGGCTTAAACGCAAGCGCTTTCCATTGGTCAAAGTTCGCTGGGAATCTAAGCGTGGACCTGAGTTTACTTGGGAACGTGAAGATCAAATAAAGGCGAAGTATCCGCATCTATTCTCATGAGTTTCCTCTAAATAAATTTTCGGGACGAAATTTCCACAAGTATGGGAGACTGTGACACCTGTGTCTGTAATCATTGTAAACAGTTCAGTTATCAATAAAACAAAATTATTTAATCCCAATGTTTGTTTGTTTATGTTTGACATTTTTCATGTTTTGACTTTTGTTCAATTTCAAACTCTATATCGTTTTCTGGAGAGTTATACGCAAACTGGTGCGTAAACGTAGTCAGTTTAATGCGACAAATACTCCAGAACATCAACATATACTTAACATACCGTAAATAACCTTTACATAACTTAGGAATAAGTTTTGAAGGCTTTGGTATGTCCAAATCAAGTTTAAATCGCTTACAGTGGACTAATTCGACAAACTGGAACGGACATTCTGGAACATGACCATAAGTTAAACATACCATAAATATCCTTTACATAGCTTATTGAGGAGTACGGTGTGCTAAAATAAACTTTTGGGTCATTCAGGGACCTGAAAGCGTCAAAAAGTGCATAAGTTTGCATTTTCGCGCATAACTTACATTCTGAATACATCCGGACATCCAAAAATTTATGTAAGCACCAAAATATTTTATTTTAGTGTTAGGCATGAGAAAAATCATTCGTCACGCAATTTGGAGTCGTTTTTCACGCTTATGCGCATTCCGTCGTAATTAAGCGAACATCGCGATCATACGACCAAAACGAACAGACATCCGGCATATTTTGACCATGTTTCATGTCCACAATGTTTAGGCATCATTTTAGGGGCCTTAAATATGGCTTATTGGGCCTTAAACATGTCGGAAATAGCTCTAAACACCAACAGGGACCAAAACTATCATTTTTGCAAACTTGTTTCTGATCAGTGCAGCCCAGGCGGCCGGTGTAAGGTTTGTTTATGTGTTACGTGGGCCACGAGGCCCTCCCAGACTAGCAAAAACAGATTAAATAGCTGTTTACAGCTGTTAACCACTCAAAAACCCTCATGCAAATGGAATTTCCTGATACTAGGGGCTCAAATGGTTTTATAAAACCATGGGCTTGAGGTGTATGGATGAGATTGAAAGCACGGTTTTCGAGGAACGATATTAACGGTCATAGAAATCCTATAAATACCCCCATGATCTCAACTCCAAAACTCACACCTTTGAATCTGAATTTGTTCTCTAAGTTGATGTGTTTAACACTTCATACCTGAGAATATTCAGATCAAAACTTCCGTTCTTGGGACCCGTTGTAAGTCCTCTTTCGTTCTTTTAGCGTTTCTGCATTGTTAGAGTTTCTGCGTTGACCAGTTTATGGTCGACACGAAGTTCGGTTGAACTTCGCAACGTGAGCGTAATCACGATGGTTATAGTCCCTTCGTGACTATACCTACTGATCACCACATTATCTAGGCTCAGTGACTTGTCGTAGTTTCGGCCAAAATGCGTATTCTTGCGTATTTTGTAACGCAAATACTTTTAGGTATCAAAACCGTTTGTTTTGATACCAAACTTGTTTTCTAACATAGTTAAGCATGTTTTAACATGCTTAGCTCGTCACTTTAGGTTTAGTGCTTGTCTTGGGTCGTAAAGGTAAGCGATCTAAACAATCGCTATACTTTCGAACCCGACCCGTTTGGTCGATCTTTAGGATTCGACCAAATACATTAGGTGACGATAGTCTGTATAGGGAATAACCTTCCGAGGTTATACCTTATGGTCACGACGTTTAGTTAGTTGTATGATAGGTAGTATATATGCCTTAGGTAAATTACCAAAAATACCCTTTTTACGCCAAAATTCATTTTTAAGCCTATGTAACATAATTTTTGATATCTAAACTGATTTAGCAACAATATTAGACATGTTAAGGCATATTTTACTTATCATAGGGCTAGTTAGGCATTCCAAACGCGTTTTACGCGAACGACGCGTTAAAGTAGCATAAGCTACCTAAACGGGTCGTAATGGGTCGTAAGCACTTAGGTTAGGTTTCATTTTAGTTTGTAGGCTTTGTTAAACCATATTACATGAGTTCCCACACTCATTTGGTTTACGAACCCTCATTCTATCTGATCCTCCGATTTAGGTCCGGTTTATTAACATAGTTACCTATATTAGGTACCGTTTGATTTCCGTGATCTCTAGCATTGTTTGGTTGTTACTCAAGGACTACTAAGCAATCTCAAGTGAGTACATAGACCCCTCTTTTACCGTTTTCCAAACTGTTTTGGGGTGACACACATGTGCCTACTTGTTACTTTCACGCTTTCCATGTTTTCACATCATATACTTGCTATGTTCGTTAGTACATTTATAGTACATTATTTACATTACATTGTTTTTGTTATGAATGTTTACTTAGCATACTTAGTACATTGTTTTACTTTACATTTCTGCTATGTATGTTGACTGAGCATGCTAGCACATTGATTTACATGACTTTTCTGCTTTGTATGTTAACTTAGCATACTTAGCACATTGTTTTCATTTAACATGTTTACAATCGGTATGACATTTGGTTTGTACAAACGGGACTTATATACGTTCATTAACATTAGCTACGCCGCTCGGTATTAAGTAGTGGTACCATAAGAGTTGACAAATCCCGTTCCTGAAATCCTGGGTTTGTTTGGATGTAAGGAATGACTGAATCTGAAAACATTTCTTTTGATAACCTTGACTTAGGGTTATCCGTCTGTCTCAAGGCTTGAATGTATGCGTTAACTTACCACATAAGTGTTTGTATCAATAAAACATGCATTTACTTTGCAAAACATAACTTTTGATATATTCAAAATACTTTGTTTTGTACATTCTTTTACATTTGATTTATTTAACAACACATTACTTACCATACATAACGATTGTTGCACATTACTTGGCTACATTTGGACTTTTAACATTTGACATGGTTTATACAAGGACTTTTTGACAATTGGTTTAAACATAGACTTTATACATTGGTGGTTTGTTTAAGTGACTTAAGTAACGAGATGTGAGTAGTATGACACAAACATGGTGGATACGCCGCTGGTACTTCCTATATATAAGTGTTTGTATTATATTACATATCATAGCGTTATTTAAATCATTTATTTTGGACTTATACATTTTACACAAGTAACATGCTTTTCACAAGACTTTGGTTTACAAAACAGTTTACTTATTACAATTCATTTTACTTGGTTATTCGTTTAACCTTACATTGTTCTTATATTTACACATATCATCTGATCTTATCGCTTTTTAAATGATTTACAAAACAAAACAATTTACATGGTTCACGACTAAATTTTATTAAACATTTTCTTAAACTTAAGTCATGAATCCTATTTTCACAAAACCTATGTACCTCACAGGCATTTTTATGCTGACGTACCTATTTTCGCATGTGTTTTCAAGAGCTTTTGCATAGGATGATCGAGACACACTTAGGCGGACTTGTGCCTTAGTGACTTAAAACGAAGCAAGAACTAGTTAATTTATGTTATGTACTCTTTGTTTCTTGTTTAAGACTATGTAACTCTCTTGTTTGATATATAAAACGTAACTTTAATTTTCATGGTTGTGAAACAATTAATTCTGTTACAACACTCCCCGACGTTTCCGCCACGTCTTGTTGTTTTACGTGGTCGGGGTGTGACACTGATTGTTTATGCCAAGTGGATGGCGATTTGAAGTGATTCGATATCAGTTGTTACTTTACTTGTACAGTTTGTTTTCAAAATTTCTTTTTAAATGTATTTGAATTTTAGGGGGAGTAAGAATTTCAGAAAAATCCAAAAACATTAGAAAATTTGAAAAAGGCAAAAAACATGATAAAATAAAAAATGAGTTTTGTTGTGAAAAGAGGAAATGATAGTACATCAGTGGACTATCACAGCATGCTAAAGAATTGAAAAGTCAAAATGTGATAAACGGTCTCCCTGATGATATGCCAGTAGGTTTTTGCACATTTAGTAGATTGTGACGAGATATAAACCTAAATTTCAAACTTACTTATATCGTGGGGAACATCTCTCGGATATATGGGTAACCCCCAAAATCTTGTTTGAAAGGTCCCTCTTTCTGAGATACTAGGTCTTTATACTCAGTGATATCTGGGGTATTATCCCGGGACTTCTGATTTTGCGGTAGCAATGGCCTAGTCCCTGTATAATACTTTCTGCTTGCTTGAAATGTAGCACTCACCCTCAGTACAAACAATGATGAAATATTGAAAAATGCTAATCATGTGCTGTTGAAGAAAAGATTCTCTAAAGGGAACACACCAAAAGTCGAAGCCGTCATCTCTCTGATTTTGCGGAAGCAATAGCCTGAGCTCTCACGGCCCTCGCATTTAACCCTTTACAGATATCATCTGTGGTATACTCACCTGTAAGACTGAATATTGGGATCTGGATACGGGAGTATATTCTGAGGTGGGACACGCAAATAAGTCTAAGTCCTTAAAACACTAATCTCGTATCTCGAAACAGTTGAACTTTGTGTGAAGATTTAAGTGGACCAGTATACTGACAATCTAAGTGAATCGTTTAAAACTGAAAATGTATTAAGCTTAACGGTGTTGGTGATTTGTCTCATAAACTGATATGATCCTCTTACACAAACTCACAAAAATATTGTCTGGAAATATTTTCTTTACTGCATTTCTTTCATGTTCAAAAGTCCAAAAAGACTTTTAGTGTGTTTTAGCATAAAATTTTGAAAAATTCAAAAAGATTTTAGACAACTGGTGTTGAAGAGCTGATTTTCAAAATTCCGAGTGCTAAACATGATGAACAAAAGGTTTGGGAGAATTTGTTTGAGATGTCTTGGAATGAAAGTGTGTTTGAAAAGATATTTTTACAAGTGGTTCATCAGTGATTAACATTGTAAAATCATTTATTGATTGATGTATACAAGTGGTAAGCAGAGAATAATTTTGTCAAATTTTAAATTTGTGAAATTTATTTTGAGGTAGAGTTTGTGCAGGTAAGCCAGATTTAGATTCTGAGTAAGCCAGGAGACGTTCCTGAACCTGTGAGAAATTTAAAGAATCAAGAGACCTGATCAAGAAGAGCATAGAGCTAGGTTGAGATTCTAGAAGAGAAAGAAGAGAAGAGAAAAGATTGAGGATGCTTTACATTGTTAGATACTTTGGAGGAGGTCGAGAAGACTGATAAAGATTGAAGATTGAAGACTCGTCAACATTCGAGGGGGAGTCAGTTGGTGCATGCGTCTGTCGACTTCGTCTTGTATCGAGTCTTGTATGTATATAGATAGATCAGGGCACGTAGTACGAGAAATTTGTCAAATATGGGTTTGGAGGTAATTTCGCACGAAATTACAACTTGGTAATTCCATACGAAATTACTTGGTAATTTCGCACGAAATTATAATTTCGTGTGAAATGTAATTTCGTTTGGCAATTCCATGCGAAATTACACAGCCTATAAATAGGTGTCTCCTAATTTCGTTTGAGGAAGTGATAACATTCCGGTTTGAGAGCCGAAGTGCTGCCGAAGTGTCTACTCGCTGTATTTATTTGTCAAATCAATAAATATACAATTTAAAGTGTATATCTTGCTGAATTGAACTCGATACGTATATTTCCGCCTTTCGTATTGAGAAAAACTCTTCTGATCGACTCGTTCGGGTCTGAAAACGATCCTACATTAAGTCTGTTCTGCCCATTTGAGGATAACGGATCCTGACTTGTGTCTCTTTTTTGCAGAAATTCACTGAGATCCAAATGCTCATGGATTCCTATGCTGAAGAGGCTGAGCAAAAGGAGCTGGACTTCTAAAAGCTGTACCTGGCTAATGATCAGACCATCTCTTCCCTCAATAAGTGTAGGTCCCCTTGTTTGTATTGATCTTTCACAGAATTGTCAATCTAATCAAGAGTGCGGAATCCTCTTGATCAGAATATCACAGAATGAGGAGAAATAGAAATCACTTTCAAACTGGGTTTCTATTGATTATCGATTACAAGATTTACAATCAATCAAACCCTAACGAACTCTCAAATTCGTCCAAGCACAAGCTCTCACGAAATTCTATCTCTCAAACACTGTTTTGGCTGATTAACCTAAACCCTAAAGCCTAACCTTGTTTATATAACACAAGGTTTGTTAATTGGGCTAGATTAAACCTCATGAGCTGCGAATTTGGGCAAGGCCCAATTCGTCCCACATCCCCATAAGTATGGGTTTGGTTAGCCCAAACATTATAACTAACTATTACAAAGCTAAACCCGCTATCTGTTTATCGTTTAACTAATTACAAGATATCCAAAGACCAAATCTAAGCTGTTGTCACCAATATGCACCAACAAACTCCCCCTTGACAATAGCTTCATAAAATAAATTTGCCTTCAGTCTTCTTGCAATCTTCATGTATTCTTGCACTGTCTTTGATCTTTGGATAGCTTCAGCTTCAATAGCTTCTATCAGCAACAGACTCCCCCTAAGCTGATGCATCCAATCACCAAATCTTCAAAAACTTTAGCGTTTGAGTAAACTCTAGTTCAACATTTGTAAAGCACTCTTCAACTCTTCAACTTTGTCTGCAATATAGAAAGGAGGTTCTACCATGCATCCAATCAAAATCTCACATCTTCACAGCAACTCATCACTTTAACTTCTCAGCAACACACGGCTTCAATCTGTGTACTATAAAACAAATATCTCGAGAAACCATAAGAATTTTTCAACAAAGTTATATAAATTATTATTATTCAAGAGATAGTTAAACTGTATCACAGATTAAGCATTTTCAATTTATCACCAACACGCAAAACTTTTTAATCACACACCCTATAACCCACATGATTTAAAAATTTTGAACTCACTTTCTAACACCGTCTCCCCCTATCAGTAACAATTCCTCCAAGAATAACAGTTTTCCGTACGTTAAGAATTTTAAACAGAAAAAGACACTATTTTTGGATTTTTTATATTTTATGAAAGCAAGTAAATAACAAAAACAATAAACACTCTATTTTTGTGAGAATCACTGGTAAGAAGACCATATCAGCAAAATCAAACTGTTTCACACAAGCAGTTTATTCTTTATTTTTTTTTCGTGAAAAGCAGTCCAAGACGATTACCAGTATGTTCGTCCACTTAAACAAAATGCATGAACATTTCAAGTACCATTACCGTATGATACATTAAAGTAATTTTATTACTGATATACTAGTGTGTCCCACTTCAGGATATACCCCCGCGATCAAGGTATGCACAAAAATTCATCGTAGTAGGTGAGTATACTGAATTCATCCGTTTTGTTTTTCAACGTTTAGATAATTGGTGAAAAGGTCAGTACTTCCGTACAGCAAAGAGACCAAAATATCTAACGAGGGCTAAGACAAATACCATTTTTTGGTACGATTTATGCATTTTGCACATTTGAATAACTCTCTTTGAGAGCTTCTTCATTTTCAGGGTTTTGGCATTTTTAGCTCTTTTAAGATATCTTGGGTGTGTCTAGGTCAACATGTATCTGGATGCAGCAGAAGGACACCCCTGATATCCCCAGATGAAAAATCAGTATAAAGACCCAAAACTTCAGATTTTGGCAATCTATCAACGCAAGATTTAAGGTCATTAAACCATACACCACTGATGTGTTCCCCACTCATACTCAGTTAACTTAGATTTATATCACATTGGTAAGTTGATTATTTCATGCTTTTGCCTACTGGTACATCATATGATGAAGCTGCTATCACACTTATGCAATTTTAATTTCATTTTCAGTGTGACAGTCTAACTTGCCAATGTACTATCATTTCTTCTTTTTCACACAGTGATAACTCATTTTTGATTTTCTATATTTTTTTTATGTTTTTGATTTTTCAATGTTTTTGTATTTTTGATTTTTAAGAAAAGCAGTAAACTATTTACAAAAATTCTTATGAAAAACCAGTTATTCAGGATTCCTCATCCCGTTGAGTTCGACTAAATGTTCAAAGCGAGCCCTGTCAAATGCTTTAGTATAAAGATCTTCCAGGTTATCTAGTGTGTCGACTCAGCACTCTGAACTTCAATTTAAATCAATTAATATATATATAACAACAATCTCACATCCCCCTTCATGTGCCTAGAGCAACCATTATCAACATAAGTTGATAATCCTCCTTAGCAGCTCCTGCACACACCAACTAAGAAATTCGTTAGATTGGGGGACCCAAGCCTTAATGGTCTTGGGTCGTCCAAATTCACCAACCACTGGAACATCCATCCAATATCCATTACTCCTAATTGGAGTCTTGGATCTCATACCTGTTGATGGAATTTGATTTTGATTTCCATAAGTCTCTGGTCCTGAGGGTTCCTAAATATGTTTGGACTATTTGACCTTTGGAAATTTTGATTTTGATATCTTGAATTTTGATTCCAAGAAGCTTGATTGTTATAATTTCTAAAGCCATTGTTATAAAAAGTTCGACCACCGTTATTTTGGTATCGATTTTGATATTGACATTGACTTCTGAAATTATTTGAATTATGATTGTTCATTCTTGGTGAACTGCTTCTAGGTCTCTCATATCTGCCTGGTGGAGATCTAGGCTGAAATCTTGGTTGATTTCTTTGAAAACGAGGAACTTGTGGAGTTCCTTTTTCAGCCTTATCTACACCAACAGCAACATTTTCTGGTTGCTTAGGAGCAGATTTCTTTGGAGAGTTAGATTCCTTCTCCTGTTTATCACCACTATTCTATGGTGACTTCTCTCTCTTCCTCTCACTAACTTGTGCTTCATACTTTTTGTTAGGACAGCAGCTAGCTACATGTCCTTTGGTGTGACACTTGAAGCACGATCTCCTTTTCAAAGACTTCTTAGCTGGAGTCTCTGAGGTAGATCCCTTATCAGATGGTGATGATCCCTTGGATGAACCTTGTTTAGTTTGCTTGGTTTCAGATTTTTCTTTGTTTTTATTTTTAGCAAACTCTACATTTGATTCATTTTCAATAACAGTTGTTTCATTTTTCATATCACTACCTTGAACAAAATTAATCTTTTTAACAAAAGCTTGATTTTTATTCTTAGGCGGTGAATTTTTCCTTTTCAAAGGTTCCCTGTTATTGTTCTTCTTAGCATCACCACTCTCAGATCCATCACCTTGACTTGATGTGGATGCGAAACTACTTGGTGCAGATGCCATAAAGTCTGCTAGCTCATCTTCACTAGGCAGGAATGAATAGTTATGACTAAGAGGAGGTGGAACTTCATTAAAGCCCTGGAAGCCCACACTGGTCTTGTCATTACTCTTCTTTAACCCACCCATCATGTGTTTCATTACAAAAGACGAATCTCTGAATTGACTCAATTTCTTTTCAAGTTCAACAATTTTGAGTTGTGCATCTGACAACTCTTTGCATTTTTCAGAAATCTATTTTGTTTTCTCAGCCATCATGTCATGAGCTAAGTCTATGACTTGAAGTTTTTCATTTAGTTTGCAAGTTAAAGCTTTAATTTCAGCTTCACAACCTTTTATCTTCTTCAAGTATGGCGATTCATTTATTTTAGCAAAAAAGTTTGACTCTTTAATGTTAGACATCTCGCTTATCAAACTTTGGTTTTGTGTTGACAACCTGTCAACCTCACCCTGTAGTTCACGACATCTCAAACATACAGAATTAGATTGTACCACTTTCTCATGAACTTCTGAGGTTTCATCAGCAACAACCTGTTCAGCTTCACTCACTTTCTCTACTTCAGCATCCACTTTTGCTTCAGCATTCTCCACTTTAGCTTCAGCATCATTCACAGTAGCTTCAGCCTCATCAACTGGCATTATCTCTGCCATGAATGTCTGAGTGGCACTCTCATTTCCCTGATATCGCTTTTGTAATGCATCCCACATATCCTTTGAATTAGTGTACTTTTTGAAGGTATGCTTGATGCTATCAGGTAAGGACATCTTTATTGCAGCCAAAGCTCTCTTTTCAGCCTCATACATCTTTTTATCATCCTCTTGCATGTTCACATAGTCTGTTCAACGCGGTCTGCCCTCGAAATTGTGTGTTGGGTTTGTGTACCCATCTTTAATACAGATCCACATGCGTGCATCCTGAGATTCAATGAAGGATTGGAACATGTCCTTCCATGTAAGGTAATTCTCCACCTACATCATCTTAGGTGCATTCAAATTTGTCATGTTCGACATTTTAACGCAACAGATTGGTAAAACCGTATATCTCCGAAAACAGTGGTTACCAAATTAGACAGTTAGAATCGTCTCGAAAAGACGAATCCAATAATATATAATGTCAAAAACCGAATTCGGGATCAATTTCTTTTTTTCCCTAAAAATACGAGGAACGCAACGGTGCAGACGGTTCTGTCAAACGAGCTATCGATCAATTTCTATTTGCAAAAACGTGAATTTTTTCTTACGCTTCCTAGAAAATATTCCACCACTTTAATTATGCTGGTTTTAAGTTCACTGTTAAATTCGTTGGGTAGCAGATTAATTTCGCTGGTCAACAAGTTAATTTTGCTGGTCTATTTCGCTGAAAAGTCAAGTTCGCTGGTCACAAATTCACTGTCTCAATTTCGCGATTACGACGGCCTGTAAAGTCACCGAAAATCGTAATAATTTCGTTGTGGAAAATTATACTGTTACCAAAGTCGCCTTTGGATTTTAACTTCACCGATAAATTCGCAGGTCAGTTAATTTCGCAGGTCCAGACTGCGAAATTAATCAAATTCGCCAGTTAAATATGGAAATTCAATCTTTTCGAAACTTTGACGATTTTTCGGATCCCTTAACAGTTTCTGCAAAATCAAAAGAGCAAAATATCAGTGATTTTGGAAAAAAAACATTGAAGAACAGAACGAAGAACGTGAAGAACACGAAGAACAGTCTTCGAATCTTCAAGTCTATTAGCCGAAAACTTTTCCAGAATCAACAAATTCTTTCCAGAAATCCTGCAAAAGACCAAACAAACAAACCAGAATATCAAAACAGCCAAAAAATTTCGAAATTTTTTTCAAACCAACACAAAATTTCGAAACCCTAATTGTCAAAAATTCAAAAAACTTCCTATTTCAGCAGCCAACAATTCTGAACCGAGTCTTTAAGAGCCTAATGCTCTAATACCAATTGTAGGTCCCCTTGTTTGTATGGATCTTTCATAGAATTGTCAATCTAATTAAGAGTGCGGAATCCTCTTGATCAGAATATCACAGAATGAGTAGAAACAGAAATCACTTTCAAACTGGGTTTCTATTGATTATCGATTACAAGAATTACAATCAATCAAACCCTAACCAACTCTCAAATTCGTCCAAGCACAAGCTCTCACGAAATTCTATCTCTCAAACACTGTTTTGGCTGATTAACCTAAACCGTAAAGCCTAACCTTGTTTATATAACACAAGGTTTGCTACTTGGGCTAGATTAAACCTCATGAGCTGCGAATTTGGGCAAGGCCCAATTCGTCCCACATCCCCATAAGTATGGGTTTGGTTAGCCCAAACATTATAACTAACTATTACAAAGCTAAACCCGCTAACTGTTTATCGTTTAACTAATTACAAGATATCCAAAGACCAAATCTAAGCTGTGTCACCAATATGCACCAACAATAAGGAGCTCAACTTGGCGAAAAAGCAGCTGGTCATGGCTCACATCACTGCTGATCAGGAGAGTGCTGAAGTGATGGAGGGTGCTAAGCTCTCTTCTACCATTGCTATGCTCAAAATCAAATTGCAGATGGCCAAGGAAGCTGAGGATCCTGACTTTGACAGGACCGCCTGGGACCAGGAAGGCTGGAAGGCCAGGCTGGCTGAGCTGGATAATGAGGAGGAGACTGAAGAGGTTCTGGCAATAGAGGCTGGTGGCAGTAGGCTGAAGGATAAGGGTGAGGATGCAGCGGCTGGTGGTGATGAAGGTGATGCAACGAAGGTGTAGGCTGCAACAATGGGCGATGATGGATTTATCTAGACGCGGCCGGAGCCCATTTTTTCATGGTTTGGTAGTTTTTTTATTGTTTATTTTTTTGAACAATGGTAGGTGTGTAAAAACTCTAAACAATAGTTCTTAGGTTTTAGGATCACTGATCCTTCAGACAATAGGTATGATAACAAATGGTGGAGGGATCCTCTGTTTGGGGGATGAAGCCATTGTGATCCTGCCATCTTTCTATTCCTGCACTTATTTAGAACTTATCATCATGGACACCCTTTACCTACCCCAGCGGACGGGCCATGGATTGCTGGTAGATGCTTAGGGTAGGTAATTTTGACAACCTTTAGAGGGTTAACCTTTTGCTAAATAAATAAAAGCTTAATCTTTTGACTATCTCTTGTGTTGTTATATTTGTGAATACTTTACCTTTCCATTGTTATGATGCATTTTGTTTGAATTCATGAGTTAAGAACAAAAGTTTAGTAGATTATGCCAAAAAGTTTAGGATATGATCAAGGATCAAATATCCTATAATCGAAAAATTCAAAGAAAGTGATGTAACTTAAGGATCATGTATCCGGTTGTCAAAGAATAAGGGTCACTTAGATAAATAAAGAATAAAATTAAGGTGATTAAGGATTATACATGAGAATCCAAGTTTGGATCCAAAACCTTCAATACTTACAATCAGGATAACCAAAAGACAAACCTTAATAAAAGGTTAGGATCAAGGATCCTTAGTTGTTTAGCTTCAAAAACCTGAAATGTAACATAACTTGGGACTAAGCCAATATAAGAGAAGAGTTAGCAACTGGGGACAAGCCCAACAATCTGGGGACAAGCCCAATAAACTGGGGACAAGCCCAAAAAACTAGGGACAAGCCCAAAAGATCTTGTGTAAACTGGAGTATGGCCCTCACTGGCGACTATCCAAACTTAGTGACATGAAAATGCCAGAACCTTAGCTAACGTGAAAACGTTAGAAACCTTAGGAACAGATGTATGGTACGTCTACCATTATACGTAGGATCCTGAATACAGCTAGTATAATGAAATTGTCAGCCCCTAAAGCGGGTATTGGTCCCATTGCCTTGAACTGCACCAGGATCATCGTGTGCTACTGGCGAAACTGGGGACAAGCCCAAATACTAGGGATAAGCCCAAAAAAAACTGGGGACAAGCCCAAAAAACTGGAGACTTCTGTGGATACTTGGTCCTTTGCTAAGAATATATCAATCTTCTCCAAAACTCAGAACTAAATGAAAGAAGGATAAAGGATCCAGGATCCTTCTCCTTGTGTATAGGTTAATTACAGAAGTGAATAAATTGAGGTTAGATCATTACCAGAATGAGGATCATTTATCCTCTAAGGATCACCGGACACGAAAACGGCTAAGGATTCTGGATCCTTATTACATGAAGTATCTATTCAGGTGGATAGCATTCCAAGCTCTTGGTAGCAAATCACCTTCCATTGTTAGCAATCGATATGCCCCCTTTCCTGCCTCAGCTTCAATCAGGTAGGGGCCTTCCCACTTTGGTGCCAACTTTCCATCAGCAGGATTTATGGTATTCTGAAATGCTTTCCTCAATACCATATCACCAACTTGGAACTACCTGATCCTGACATTCTTATTGTAGGCTCCAGCCATCCTTTGTTGATAACTAGCCATTCTTATCCTTGCCAAATCCCTGAGTTCTTCTATGGTATCCAAGTCTTGAACCAAGTATTCAGCATTTCCCTCAGGATCACGGATGCTTGTTCTTGCAGTAGGAACCACCATCTCTGTAGGGATCACTGATTCTGCTCCAAACACTAAAGAGAATGGAGTTTGGCCTGTAGCATTCTTGGGAGCCGTCCTATCAGCCCATAGTACATAAGGTAGTTCTTCTGCCCATTTTCCTTTCTTGGATCCAAGCTTCTTTTTCAAGTTGTTGATGATGATCTTGTTGGATGATTCTGCTTGACCATTGGCTTGTGGGTGGACTGGTGTTGATGTTATCATCTTGATACCCCAGCTGTCACAAAAGTTAGTAGTTCTACTCCCAATAAATTTGGATCCATTATCACAAACAATTTCAGAAGGGATACCAAATCTAGTGATAATATTTCTTTTAATAAAGGATATCACTTCTTTTTCTCTGACTTGAGCAAAGGCTTCGGCCTCTATCCATTTGGAAAAGTAATCAGTCATGGCAAGCATGAACACTTTTCCTCCTGGTGCTTTGGGGAGTTTGCCAACTATATCCATTCCCCATCCCATTAATGGCCAAGAAGAGGATATAGGATGCAGGAGCTCTGCTGGCTGATGAAGGATATTGCTATGTCTCTAACAAGCATCACACTTCTTGGCATAATCCACATTATCTTTCTTCATAGTAGGCTAATAGTATCCTGTCCTAAGGATCTTTGAGAACAATGCCCTGCCCCCAGTGTGGTTTCCACAATCTCCTTCATGAAAATCCTTTAGGACTTCTCGAATTTCAGGATCCTCTATGCACCTTAGATATGGACCTGCAAGAGATCGTTTATATAACATGTCATTTAATATTGTAAATTGAGATACCTTGATTTTGAAAGCCCTGGGGTTTTCTCCTGTAGGAATCTCTCCATGTTGTATATATCTCATAATTGGAAGGATCCATGATCCTGAATGAGATTGTGCATTATCACTAGGAACCACTGCAGAATCCTCTTCTATCTCCATAGCTATGTGATCCTCAATAGCAGGAGCCAAATATGGATGATAGGGATCTTGATTGTTTCGGTCAAAAATCAAGCAATGACAATGCAACCAAACTTTCTGTTGTGAGGTATGATGCTTGAATTGATGAACA